>JAVJIF010013895.1:0-129284 GCA_038442645.1 Agave tequilana
TAAAAATAGTTTTGTCATTTTACATGGATATACAAACTTGTGATAAATATTTCAAGACAAATATGAAACATTTTGAACCATTTTTGTGTCTTGCAAATATTATCAAAAACCAAAAAACTGTATTTTACCAAACTTGGATTTTTCAATAGGAAATCTGATTTTTCCTAAAACTCGTTTAAACACAAAAACATGATATTAAACACTTTTAGGCATGTTGCATATGGGACATAAGTCAATATACAAGAAACAAATATATATCATAGTTTTTGTCTTTAAATCCAAAAATATGTTTTGTTAAAATACCAAAACATAAAACTTGTTGTGTGTTGTGCACTTGAGCATATCAACTATCTAATCTTTACAAATGGATCTAAACAAACTAAACTAGGATACCTAAGTCTTCTTGACGATCTTCATCTTCAAGTAGACTCGATCCAAAACTCCGTGATCCACCGAGCGAGTGCTATGAATGATCTTGTTGCTCGGGCTCTTGAATCACCAAGTGAAAGCTTCTAAACTCCTTTGTTGAAGCTAATCACCAACTAATATCTTGATTAAAGATCTGAAACTAAAATCACAAGATTATTAGTAAACATAACTACATGAGTTAATCATCATCAAAACTAGAGTAGAAGGCCTCTGGGTCAACAATCTCCCCCTTTTTGATGATGACAAAACTCATGGAGTTATATATGCATGGATTAAAGTTAAGCTTCAAAGAAGCCCCTTAACTCATGCATCACAATAAACAAATAAATATGAAATGAAATACTAAACATGAATATGCATCAATCATGCATAAAACAAATAAATCTTCAAACAAAACAAAACATGCTCTAGATACCAATTGTAAATTGAAAATAAATTGTCAAAGCATGCTCTAGATACCAATAAACAAACAATGCTCTTGATACCAATTAAACAATAAACAATACAAACAAAATATGCATACAAAACATGCATATGTTTAATTCTCTTCCTTTTGTCAATCATCAATAAAGGGGTAAAGAAAAAAAAATCAATAAATTTTTCTCCCCCTTTTGTTCGAAACAAAGAACTAACAAAAGGGTTAAAAACAATGAAACAGTATTCTCCCCCTTTTTGTCTAAAACAAAAAAATTTAAATAAGGGGTGACAATCAATTGAGATACCAATTGAAAAATATGTGAAAGGTAGCACATCTTGATACCAATTGAAAGGAAACATAAAAACATTAATACCAAGTTTAAGAAGCAAAAGCATCTTGATACCAATTGAAATGATGCAAAAGCTTGTATTAGCATACTAATTGAAAACTAATCAATTGAAATAGGATATTCATTAAAAATTCAAGCTTTGCATAAACAAATATATATGTATGAAAAATTAGATACCAATCGAAATTGATACTATAGAAAATGAAAGCATACATACATACAAATATATGAGTATACAAAAATGTCAATATTGATACCAATGAAAGAATCCAATGATACCAATTGAAACAACAATAATATCAAGTGTATATCTCATATAACCTACCACCCATTTCATGCTCAAGATTAAAATGATTTTCAATAATAAGCATACATGACATGGTCTCCCATCCAACCGCCCTTAGTAGGTAGGGGTTTCAAAAATAGGTAGAAAAATGTAGTTTGTTTGAAAACTCTACCATAACGAAGAATACCGTAACTAGTTATATGAAAAAAAACTTGTAAACTAGTACGAAATCCTTCAAGTAAGGAATAAAACAGAAATATTTTTCATAAAACACATGTAAATCACATGATCACTAAAACACTCAAAGTCCATAAAGCCCATACATGCTCATGAAAAACATAATCATGAGAAACATTTAAATAGAGAGAGTGTACAAGTGTTATGTGAAACATGGCATCATGAAAATTTGCAATCAAGCTCAATATTCCTTAAAACATGAAAATCATCAAAAAAATTTAATCTTCAAGGTATATGTATGTCAAGTACAAACTAAAATATACATACATATCCACAACATAACGAGTCCACAAATGTATATGCATGAAGGCACGTGGCTCAAAAGGATGTATATGTATAAACAATAATTTGGACAAGAAAGACATATACATGAAGTTAAACAAATAATCATGAAAAACATGGATAAAATAGGAATACAAGTTAAATGCATGAATCATCAAAACTAGACTATACTAGCACATCTAATGGGTACAAATAAGCAATCAAGTACAAACATATATAAATTATTTGTGGCCCACTATATGTACAAGTATAAATCCTAGTCTTAATGAAAACTAACATTTAAACATATATTCAAATCATGAAGCATAAAACAAGACATGAATCAACATGATAAACATAAAAACATGATTATTATGTAAATCCACATGTTATTAGAGCTATGATAAACATGATAGCTAAACATATGCGAGAACACAAAATAATAGTCCATATTAAACATGGGTGTCTCAAAAGGCTATACATGCATGTCAAGGGTCTAATAAACATGGCATTATCATAATAATCTATAAACATCAAATCATGCTATAAACAATGAACATTAAAAGCATGTAAACATGAATAAGGAGTAAGAGACCGTTACCAAAACCTATGAGGCAACTCTCCATGTCTCCAAAACAAGGTGGTCCTTCCACCAAATGTCCCTTGAAAGTGATGCATCCAAATGGTCCTCATGAAACTCGGAACGCATCCACTTCAAGGTACCGCTACTCTCACGTCATGCGAGAGCCCACACCTACATCAAATATAATAGGGGTGGTCTTTGGTACCCACACTCTTTTGGGTCCATGGGGGTTAGTATCTTTTCTAACCCAAACAAATTTATTTGCTAAATTAGAGACATATATTCTATCATAACAAAATTTATCAAGGTGGCCCTTACGTCCACAATGTGTACAAGTGTACACATGAGCATACATGTGATGGTGGTGACCGTGAGTAGCATGTGTATTCCGTGGAGGGTGTACATGCAAAGATGGAACTTGTTTCTTTCAAAACAAAGATTCCAAACGTGTGTGACTCAAAACACATTGGCTCAAAGTGGAGCCCAAACAATCAACACTTTTCTTCAAAACATTTATATCATTTTCAATACTTGAAGAAGTGTGACATGCAATGGGTGATCTAGATGGAACTACCCTAGCATGGCACACATGAGAATCAATATTATTTTTCAAAACAATATTTTTCTTTAAACAAACTTCTAAATCCTTTGAAATAGAAATAATTTGTTTTTCAAAGAATCATTCTCTTTTATAACAAAATCAAGTTTTGAAGTTAAAACTTTATTTTTCTTCAAAACATCATTACAATCATTCTTATTTTTCAAAATCTCATTTTCTTTTAGGACAAGATCAAGTCTAGATTTCAATGAGTCCCTTTCATTTGAAATCTCCGCTTTCTCTTGCAAAACCAAATCAAGTCTAGAAAGCAAATTTTTATTTTCATTGTTAAGTCCTAGACTTTTCTTTTTCAACAAATTATATTTTTCAATCAATTTTTCACAAACAATAGAAAGTTCTTCGTTCAAGGCATTAACATCAACATACTCATTTGAAGAACTAGCACAATCATCATTATCTAATTGAGTTTTCGAGTATACCTCAAGGGAGTCATTCCTTGGACCATAAAGCATTGTGGCTCGGATTCTCCACTAGATTCATCCTCCGGTTGGATTTGCGATTGAAGCTTAGAGGTGAAGGTGGTCAACTTGTTCCACACTACAAAAGCAGAATCAAGGTTAGAAATAAGCATAAGATAATCGTTATTAAGCGTGCTTCTAATAGCATCAAGGGCTTGTGCATTGGCCCCTATATGATTGCTATTACCAAGATAGCATTTCTTGGTAGCGGTAAGGAAAACATGCAAGCCTAGGGTTTTCAAATAAATGGACATCTTAGTCTTCCAAACTATAATGTTGGAAGAATCAAACATAGGTGGGGTCATGAAGTCCATGAGTGTGTGCAAACAATATATATGTGCAAAATGTAAATGATAGATTAGCTAGCCAAGATCTCACTCCTAGGTGGTTAAACCTAAGTATCAGGAGCGTAGGCTCTGATACCAATTGAAATCACCTAGAGGGGGGTGAATAGGTGATATGGCTAATCTAAAAACTAAATGCGGAATTACAAAACTAATTGCAACAACACTTAGTGCAACCAACAAGTGTAGCCGAATTCCCCGTGAAGGGCTCTGGACTAACTCCTCTTGATTCCTCTGAATAAGAGTTGAGGCGCTATATGAAGCTCTCGTGGTTAAGCACAAGTGAGGCACACACAAACAATCCAAGCATATAAGATATGAATGATATGAATGATGTTATGCACAAATAAAAGAGAGAGAGAGTTAAGAGACAATGGATCAAACGCAAACACAAAGATATGTTCCGAGGTTCGAGCCCCTAGCTCTACGTCCCCGCCTTCACCGAGAAGGATTTCTAATCCACTAGGAGTACCGAACTCCTCTCTCAACCTTACAACCTCCAATGAGGCAATACAATCACCACCTCACACACGAGGGGTAGGCCCGTAGCCAAACAATCACAAATCACCTCTACTGAAGAGGGATACAAACCAACCAACTCCACCTCACCAAGAGGGAGCAAACAAACAATCTCAACCTCTACCAAAGAGGGAGCACCCCACAATCCAAATCAACCTCTACCAAAGAGGGATAGCCACAAAGAAAGGGGTTTACAACAAGTGATCACAAAAGACCACAAACTTAATCTTTTCCACAAATAAAAAGATCCTATAGAATAGGATAGATGATAGCTCAAGTGTGGAAAGAAACAAGAGTTTGGAAAACAAAAACTCAAAGAAAAATACTTGGGAAAACTCTTTGAAGATGATAGAATTGAAGAACAAAACCAATCTTTCAAATTTTATTTTCTTTGATTTTCTAAAACCCTAAAAAAAAATAAGATGAATCTTTTTTGGCACTAAAACTCTTTTGAAAACTTGTTTAAAACACAAGAGAAGGTCTGGAAATTTTGCTCAAAAAAACTTAGTCAAAAACCCAAAGGAATGGGGTTTATATAGGCCAAGAAACAAAATTAGACGTTGGCTGTTTCTGTCAGCCAGAACAGCTGGCGGTCGACCGCCCGGTCGACCGCCAACGGTCATAAATATGACCGTTGGGGACCTACGGTCGACCGGCCGGTCGACCGTAGAAAAACAGAGAGCAGAGCTCTCTGGTCCGGTCGACCGGCCCTGTGCCTGGCCAACGTGCACAGATTTGTGCACGTCGGTCGACCGACCGTTCGACCGACTCTGGGTCCCGGTCGACTGGCCGGTAGACCGCCAGAGCCTGTCAGGCACTGTTCTGGGTCAGAAAACAGGGTTTAAAAATATTCTAATAAATCTCATAAATCTTCTAAAAATCCATAAAAATAGTTTTGTCATTTTACATGGATATACAAACTTGTGATAAATATTTCAAGACAAATATCAAACATTTTGAACCATTTTTGTGTCTTGCAAATATTATCAAAAACCAAAAACTGTATTTTACCAAACTTGGATTTTTTAATAGGAAATCTGATTTTTCCTAAAACTCGTTTAAACACAAAAACATGATATTAAACACTTTTAGGCATGTTGCATATGGACATATGTCCAATATATAAGAAACAAATATATATCATAGTTTTTGTCTTTAAATCCAAAAATATGTTTTGTTAAAAATACCAAAACATAAAACTTGTGTGTGTTGTGCACTTGAGCATATCAACTATCTAATCTTTACAAATGGATCTAAACAAAACTAGGATACCTAAGTCTTCTTGACGATCTTCCATCTTCAAGTAGACTCGATCCAAAACTCCGTGATCCACCGAGCGAGTGCTATGAATGATCTTATTGCTCGGGCTCTTGAATCACCAAGTGAAAGCTTCTAAACTCCTTTGTTGAAGCTAATCACCAACTAATATCTTGATTAAAGATCTGAAACTAAAATCACAAGATTATTAGTAAACATAACTATATGAGTTAATCATCATCAAAACTAGAGTGGAAGGCCTCTGGGCCAACAGATCTGCAATGAATGACTCTAGAAATATCATCGTCATTAAGAGCTTGAAGCAAGGCATAGTGTACCCTAGCATTAGCGTCAAACTCTTTTGTGTCAATATCGGACCAAGTGTCCTCATCACCGGTGGGTGCACTAAATGATTTGGTCACCGCCTTTGCAACCCGGCTTCCTAGGGATTGCAAAAATACGGTCATCTTAACCTTCCATATGGGAAAGTTAAGGCCATCAAACTTGGGTAGGGTCTTAATTCCTTCGGCCATTTTTACTAAGTGTATGAGGATGAAAAATGAATAGAATGATTAGCAATAAAGGATCTCTCTAAGGTTGTTAAGCCAAGAGCCTAGAGACCAAGCTCTGATACCAATTGAAAAACACCTAAGTGGGGGTGAATAGGTGTTAATGCTAATCTAATGATCTTTTTAAACAAGTATGTAAAAATGATGCAAATGGTCACTCAAAATAAGAAATTGAAGCCGAATTCCCCGTGAAGGGCTCTAGAATTTCTCCTCTTTGATTCCTCTAGATTATGAGTTGAGGCGCGTAATTGCTTTCTTATTGAGATGAGTAAAGACCGAAAAATGCAAGTAATGAAATTGATGCAATAATGAAGTGCACACAAGATATATCACAAGAAAGAAATGTAAAGCAATAAAGAGGCAAAATGGAAATCAATCGCAAACATAAAGGATTTGTTTCGAGGTTCGAGCCACCGCTCTACGTCCTCGCCTTCACCACCGTGAAGGGTTTCCACTATATCCACCGAGAAAATTACAAAGGTCTACTGAAGATCGGAGTACCGAACTCCACCCATCACAAGAGGTCTACCGAAGACCGGAGTACCGAACTCCCACCAATCCAATCCTCTACCGAAGAGGGATCTCAACACAAGAACAACAAGTAACAAGGTGATCAACAAGGTATCACAAACCTCTCTTTTACAACTTCTAATAGAATGCGAAAGTATTTTGGCTCAAGAAGTGTAGAGAAAAAATTCAGTTGTAAAGTAGTACTAAATAGCTTAAAAAACAACTGAAAACAAATAGCCAAGAATGCACTTAGAAAATTGAAAGCC
This sequence comes from Agave tequilana, assembly GCA_038442645.1. Taxonomy (NCBI): domain Eukaryota; kingdom Viridiplantae; phylum Streptophyta; class Magnoliopsida; order Asparagales; family Asparagaceae; genus Agave; species Agave tequilana. The sequence continues at coordinate 7,106 of JAVJIF010013895.1, forward strand.
TTTGAAAACTTTTTCTTTCTTTTGGAAACTTGAAAATAAGGGATTTTTCTTATCTTTTGCAAGTGACCAATCCCCTCTATTTATAGGGATGAGAGGAAATCTAATCATCATTAAAACTAGCTTATTAGGTCAGGAAGTAGCCCCAAAATTCAGAGAGATCAGATCAAAACATCTCACTCAAATCAAATGATGAAATCTCTGAAAACTAGCCGTTATGGCTGCTGGCGGCTGTCAGTCGATCGGCCCGGTCGACCAACAGTCAATTGGCAAACAAGCCGTTGGACTCGGTCGACCGGTCGGTCGACCGGCAGTCAAAAGAAAATTTCTCTTTGTTCTGTCAGTCGACTGGCTCGGTCGACCGACAAAAACCCGAGAGCAAAGGGCTTTCAGTCGGTCGACCGGTCGATTGACCGACAGACGTGCACAAACATGCACGCCCTGACCACAAGGCTCGGTCGACCGATCCGGTCGACCGATCAGGCCTGAAATGAACGATCGACCAGCCGGTCGACCGGCCGGTCGACCGAAAGGCCTGAAACAGAATTTTATAGGAAATTATTTGAACTTTGAAACATTTTCAAAATAATTTTGTTAGGCTATATGATTAAGTATCATGCTATAATGGTTGGTATACATGAAATAAACAAGATATAAACTTATAAACATTTTGAGTCATGTAAAACCATCAAGACATGAACCTAAATCAAATACCAAAAACAAAAACTGTATTTTGAAAAATGAAGGGGTGTGTGTGTGTTTTCTTGAGCCAACTTAACATAACCTCATTCTTTAACAAACTAACTCTTACAAAGGTTCTAGGTGACTACAAGGTCTTCAACTTAGGGCTTCTATATGGAGTGTTGCATAGCTTGAATTCTTGAACCCGAATTGAGTCGCCTTGAGTCAAAAGATCCCTAATAGTCATCTTTAGGGAAGAACACAATATGAATCCTTAGAACCCTAAAACACACTTAAACACCAGAAAATGATTAGTACAAATAACTATATATGTTTTGTAATCATCAAAACTCAAAAACCCGGTGATTGTAACCTTGGGCCAACACTTAGTTTCGTGGCCTTATCTGCTCGAGTATTTAAGTCCTTAGGGGTGTTTTCTCACCTGGTGCCTTAAGACTGTCCAGTTTACGTGTCACCGACTAATGGCTCGTTACATGCGCAGATTAGGAGGCGTAATGGAATTGAGGAATAAATACCATAAAAAATAAATATAAATAAGGCATAAGAGTTAATGTTAAAGAACCCTTCATCAAAAATTCACGGTCACGAAGGTACATATGACTCAGGGTAAAGTAATAGACTAGATGAGAAATACAATTTGACTCCTTACTTTAATTGATGTCATGTTTTTGAATAGAGACTAAGTTTAGGAATGAAAAGTTTGACATTCCTATAACTTATAGATTACTTGAACTCTTACAGATATACTTCAAATATTTTCTTTCTTTTCAAAATACTTTTCAAAAATACTTACATTCTTTCTCTTTCTTTGTGGATTTCGTGGGTGTAATCCGCTGAAAACTCTCACGAGACAAAACTCATCCTCTAGGGAAAACCTAGAGGTTTAACGGCTTGTTGCACATACTCAGTGCAGTCGAGTAACCTGCGAAAGTGGTCTAATAATTGATTAGGATTAGTTTTGATGTTTTGCTTGAGGGGCGAGCAAAAGATAAGTGTGGGGGTGTTATCAGTCACATAATTGCATATATATTGTCAAATTATCATGTTTATTATCTATAAATCCTAATAATAAGTCTTGTTATTCTTTATAAAGTACAGGCCCATTGCTAAAGAAAAGGGAAGAAAAACAAGCCCAAAAGGCCATCAAATTCTGATTTAATTTAGAAGTAATTCAAAATTAGAAGATCAGGGCTGATCATGGTAGATCAGAGAGGTTGAAAACTGGTTAATTTAGTTTTATAAGAATCCAAATCGGTTAGCTTGAGAATCACCGAAGATCAGATCAGAATCAGAGACAAACAGCAAATCCAGCCGGACAAAAGGAGTTAAATCGTACGCCATCAAGATCTCCACCAGGATGTGGCCATTTGGCCACATCCTGGCCGCGGATCCGCGGCCGTTGGTGGAGATAAGGGGAGTGTTTGCTCCCCTTATCTCCTCACTCCTTTCCCTCTGGGGTTTTGCCTATAAAAGGCAAGGTTTTGTACTAAAAAAGGGAGCGAAGGCTAGGATTAGAATTCTTGTTCATTTTTTAGGGTTTTAGGAGTATTGTTAGATAGTTAAGAGAAGTTGTATCTCCTCTTTATTTTTCAGTTTAGACCAGTAAAGAGAGAAGAGTAGAATTGTGTGTGTAATTCATCTTTGAAGTGACAATCAAAGAGCTTCAACTCGCTTATTCAACTCGACTCAAATTCGATATGTTTATGTTTGATTTTCATTCTCTTGTTTGTTTTCTTTCATCATGAGTAGCTAAATCATCTTCTGGGCTCACTAATTAATCTCTTCTATCTCCTCTCTCTTGATTGATTTTTATGAAAGCAACTCTTTTTAATCAGAAAAATACCTGAGTTAAACTTCATTCTTGAAAGCACATGAGGATGTCTTTATTTTAAACTTGGACTTTCAAAGCACAAATCTTTTTAAACTATTTTTATTCCATACTTGCTTCTTCGCGCTTGATGGTTTAACACTCTTTTTAATGATGTGTTAAGAAAGGGCTTAAGATTTAAACCAAACCATCTTATCTGTTTTACTTGGACATTAAAAGAAACTAAAAGTTTTTGCCTATGATAAAAGTGATGCACCCAAATATTCTTGAGATAAGTACGTAGTTGAGTAGAAAATTAATGAGCCCGGATCCTTTTCCATAATTTAAATCACATCACTCTCAAATCATTTTCTAAAAGATCATCTTCTCCAAAGCCATTTCCAAATTTTAAAATTTTCTTTAAATCAGTTTCCTTCTCTCCATTCTCTTTTCAATTAAAAAACAAACACCGTTCTTTGCTTTCTAAACAAAAACACCGAAAAGCTTACATCACATTCCTCCTCGTGGACACGACCCGTTAGCCCAAAGCAAGATGGTAATTCTTATCACTTTCATTTCACGATCATCTGCAAGATATAAACACAAGTAAGTTGAAAGAGAGAGAGAGAGATGAGCAATCGAAAATACGGGAGAATTATTTTGAGGTTTGAGCTACGTCTTCGCCTTCACCGCAATAAAGAATTTTCACTATAATCGATCCCGCAAGATCACTCGGTGCTGCAACACTCACAACGAGCTCCCTCAAGAACTTTTTGACCCGCAAGTCCCTCACTTCTTCTCGCAAGAACAATACATAACACGAACCCATAAGTTTGCCAAGGTCACAACCTCTAATTCCTCCAATTACAATGGTTGGAACACTTGGTGATCTCTTCTCTTGATCACCAACACACACTCTCACTAATAAAGATCCTATAGGATAGATATGGCTATAAAAAGCTCAAACTTATGTGAGAAAAATAAGATAGATTTGGAAGTGAAAAACTCAAAAAATTCTTTTGATAAAGTTAAGAGATACACTCTTGATAAACTCTCTTTTAATTTGAAAATGAAGCTCTAAAAACTTGTTGTAAAACTTCTCTGGATGATAAAAAAATAGCTCTTAAAAACTTCTCCAAAATTCTTGTTCAAAACTGGCCAAGAGAACTCCTATTTATAGGGTTTAGAAAACTAGCCATTGGGTAAAGTTTTATGGTCAAAATCGCCTGTCGGTCGACAGGTCAGTCGACCGGCCAACGTTCATATTTATGACCATTGGAGTTACCGATCGACCGCCGATTGACTGTCCCCAGGCCACAGAGAGGAAGCCTCATTATCGGTCGACCGTTCGATCGACCGCCACCCAAATGAGAGTTAGGTGAACAGTCGGTCGACCGCTCGGTTGACCAAGCCTAGCTACGGTCGACCGGTTAGTTGACCAAGCCGAGGGTATTGGGCGTGTGCATGTTTTTGTGCACGTCAGTCGACCGCTCGGTCGATCGAACCCAGCTTCGGTCGATCGCTCGGTCTTCGATCGACCGAGCGGTCGGCCGACATCAGCCCAAACTGAAATGCTAAGGATTTAAACCTTTAACTTTGAAAACCCATAAAAATTTATTTAAATCCCATAAATTTCACAAAAATAGGTTTATTGAAATACTTTAAAGTACAAATATGTATGATCAAAAATCAACACATATTACAAATAATTTGAACTAGTTTTGAAGTATAGAAATTAAAGCTTAAACCGAAACCGGTATTTTTCAAAACCAACTTCAAAATAAAAACCAATTTTTCAAAACTTGTACAAATACAAAACAAGATATTTAAACACATTTGAAGCATAGTGTATATGATAGAATCCAATACACAAAGTAAGTGAAATATACTTGTTTTTGAAAATAAGCTCAAAATAAGTTTTGATAAATACAAAACTTAAATACATGATATAAATTCATCAAAATAAGTTTCTATACAATATGAAACAATAATATTTATGGATGAAATCCAATACACATATAAACCATGTAAACTTGTTTGATGAAATCTATTCATAAAAACAAAAGATGTATTCTTTAAAATCAAAACCAAAACTATTAAACGTAAAGCTAAAACATTTTAACATGAAAGATATCATAAATATTTTGTGTTTGTGTGTAAATGAGCTTGAGCAATCTACAACTAATCTATCCTTTACATTTTATCTATAACAAAAATCTTAAACTTACAAACTAGGACTCAAGTCTTCTCAAAAATCTTCTCTTAAAAATCTTCTTCTCCATCTTGACTTGATCCAAACTTGATCTAGATGATCTAGATTCCTCTTTGAGTACTTGATGCGATCTTTAAGCGTGAGCTCTTGAATCAACACGTGCTGGCTTTAAAATTTGACTTTGAATCTTTTATTAAAGCTAAACACCGACTAAGATCTTGATTAATATCTAAAACTTAATGAGCACAAGATCATTAGTATTATAACTACATGAGTTAATCATCATCAAAACTAGAGTGATGGGCCTTTGGGTCAACAATTCCTCCCTTTTGATGATGACAAAACTCATGGAGTTATATACGCATGGATTAGAGATAAGCTTCATAGAAACTCCCCCTTAACTCATACATAGCATAAAACCATATAAATATTCAATGAAGAACACAAATAAAATATTAAGTAAACAAAATCATATATGCATAAATAAAAACATAGCATGCATATATAAACTTTCTCAATTCTTCTCTCTTTTTGTCAATTCATCAACAAAGGGGTGAAGAAAAATAAACAAGATAAATGTATATGCGATATAAATTCATGAAGAGTAGAGACGTTAAGTTAACTCCCCTGGCATACATGCATTACTTGGAGAAGAAATGACTAAACCCTAACCCATATAAGTATAATATATAATTTATAAACTGAGATATTAAGCTCCCCCTGCACACGTGTACCATATAAAGAGAAGAGGTTAAGCTCTTCTTTATATAAAATACACTCAACATGAATTTATATATAGAGGAGATAGTAAGCTCCCATTGCATATAAGCAATACAAGTCAAAATAAATTTTGAATATAATTTAACAAATTTTGATACCAATTAAAACAATTAAAATAAAACAACAAATTTTGATACCACTTGTAGTCAACAAAAACAAATTTTGTTAAAACAAAGAAATCATTTTAAGTCAAAGAATTTTTCTTCCCTCCTTTTTGAAATGATGCATAATCTTGTAAAAGATATCAATTAATATTTAGAACTAAATCAAGCTTAGTATAAAGCAATTTGTGCTATAAAGAATATGTATGAATATTTTTAGATTAGCACAAGAAATCATATATATGTATGTATGATCAATTTATATATCAATTGAAATATTGTGCATACATATATAGAAAACAAGTATGAGTATACAAAAATCAATTTTCTTGATAGGTATATGTATATGTATAACTCATGACTATTACCCTATCATGCACAAATTCAAAAAGATAATCCTTAAGGCATACAAGGCATGGTCGCCCAACCAACCGCCCTTTTAGGGTAGAAGTTTTCAAAAATAATATTTTGAAAATAATTTTAGTATGGGTTGAAAACTCTATCAATTGAAGAATTAAGACTAGTTTTAAAGATAATTTTGAAACCTAGTTAAAGATCCTTCAAACATGAAACAAAAATATATGTATATCCCATGAAAAACACAAAAATTCACACTCAAGATCTATAAATCACATACATATGCTCATGAGAAAAATTCATGAGTAAACAAAAAGGTGAGTGCACAATAATCATGTGAACAACACGTTCATGAAGATAAGACAATAAAGCTCAAAACCAAACTAATATGAAATTATTTTCCTCAAAAACATGATATATCATATAATCATGAAAGAATCATCAAAACTAGGACATGCAATGTACAATCAAAAATAAAATGAGTACATGAATGAAATAAAGTATGTAAAGCATGTAACTCAAAAATTGTACATGTATAACACAAGTTTTAACAAGATTTGCATATGGATATATGATATAAATATTTTAAATCAATATATGCTTTAACTAAAGCATATGAAAACATGCGTTAATCAAAAGAAATAGACATGTAAATCCATTTGAAAACATGAACATTTTTTTAAAATACATGCATAGTTAAACAACTCAATATTAAGCACAAAACACATGATAGAGTCTAGGTTACTACACTAGCATATAGGCATTTAAAAATATTTTTAAAGTGGAGAGTTAAATGATTACAAAAATCGATATAGCCAATCCATTTCTCTAAAATATGGTGGTCCTTCCACCAAAATTCTTTGATAGCGATGCATCCATTGATTTGTCCATAAATCCTCGATTGCATCTACCACCAAGGCACCAATCCTCTCACATTTTGTGAGAGCTCACACCTACATCAAAAATAAGTGGTGAAAATTTTGATACTCATATTTTTTTGGGTCAATGAGGGTTAGTAGCAGTAGGAACCCAAATATTTTTATTTGCAAAATTTAAAGAATTTAATCTATCATAGCAAAATTTTACAAGATGACCTTTGTGGCCACAATGTGTACATGTGTACACTCTAGTATACATGTGAGCTTGGGTGTGAACATAGTATGCATGAGATGTATGCCGTGGGGTATGTGCATTAATATGTGGAATGTATTTCTTGCGAAACATAAATTCCAATCTATTATGGTTAAATGCACATTGGCTCAAAGTGAAACCTAAACAATTAATTTTATTTTTCAAAATATGAATCTCATTTTTATCAAAAAAGGATGCAACATTATTAGCATGAGAAACATGACAAGAGTGAGATTCAAGATTAATTTTCTTTTTAGAAATCTTTTTTTCTTTAAAACAATTTCTTTTTCAAAGAATCTTTTTCCTTTAAAACAATCTCTTTTTCTTTAGAAATTAAATTAATTTAATTTTTCTAAGATTTATTTTCTTTTGAAATAATTTCAAATTCAATTTGAAAAGTGTCTTTTTCTTTTAACAAAGATTTTTTTCCTTCAACTTATCATTTTCAATTTTTAATAAATCATATTTTTCAAGAAGTTTTGGCAAAATAATGTAAGCTCATCATAAGGCATCTCATCATCATTATCGAGCTCGGAATCAGAATTTACCTCAAGGGGGTCATCCCCTTGGACCATATAGCACATGTTGGAGGTAGTACTTTCTTCATCCGAGTCACTGTTCTTGTAATATTGCCTTTGTTCCCCAAGAAAGATGAGAGTGTTCCAAGCTACAAATGCCGAATCAATGTTAGCAACCCTTGGTAAATAATCATCATTTAGGGTAGACTTTATAGCATGGATGGCTTTTGCATTAGCCTCAAGATACTTGCTATTTACAAAGTAAGAATCTTTAATAGTGGCAAGATAAACATGAATACCTAAGGCCTTGAGATACATAGACATCATAACTTTCCAAGTTTGAAAGTTAAGAATGTCAAATATGGGAGGTGTAATGAAATCCATGTGCGCGTGTAAACAAATATTGTGATTAGCAAATAAGAGAATCTTTAACTCTAAATTGTTAGACCCAAATCAAGAGCACCAAGCTCTGATACCACTTGTAGGTCACCTAGAGGGGGGTGAATAGGTGACATGCTAATAAAATGCCAAACAAATATAGAATTAAAACTAATTATGCAAACTAAAACTATTACATGCAAACTAAAACTATTACACTAAACCACGAAGTATAATCAAAGAGCTGAATCCTGGGGAAGGGCTCTGTGAAAATACACCTAGAGGGGGGTGAATAGGTGTAGTAGCTAATCTAAAGACAAATGATGCAGAATTAAAAATAATTGCATCATACTAAGTGTAACCAAAGAGTGTAGCCGAATTTCCGGTGACGGGCTCTAAACTATCTCCTCTAGATTCCTCTAAGTAAGAGTTGAGGCGCTATATGAAGCTCTCTTGGTTCAACACAAGTATGGGCACTCAAACAATACCAAGCATATATATGATACGAACAATATGATGCAATGCAAGATATAAGAGAGAGAGTTTAGAGATAGTTGATCAAACACAAACACCGAAATATGTTTTGAGGTTCGAGCCACTACTCTACGTCTCCGCCTTCACACAGAACGATTTTCACTATGTCCACACATGACCTCCCACACAGGGAACCTCCACCGAGGAATTTACAAATACAAACTTAGGAGTACACAACTCCTCTCTCCAACACAACCACCTCTACACAAGAGGCAAGATACACAGCCAAAACAACAATCACCTCTACACAAGAGGGTTAGGCACTAAGCCAAACAACAATCACTATCACCTCTACACTAGAGGGATAACCACAAACCAAAAGCAAAGAAAGATTACAACTTGGTGATCTCAAAGACCACAAACAACCCTTGGTGATCACAATAGATCACAAATAATATTTCTCACAAAAAATAAGATCCTATAGATAGGATAGAGATGATAGCTCAAGTATGAGAAAACAAAGTGTTTGGAATGAAAAATAACAAAGAAAAACACTTGAAAAAGTACCAAATAGATATTGAAATCAATATCAAAACCAATCTCCCAAAGGCTCTCTTTTTTTTTATTTTTCTAACACTTTAAAACAAATAAAAATAAAACTTTGTAGCCCAAAAAACTCTTTAAATTCTTGCTACAAAACACTTATAAGATAGGAGAAAAAGCTCTCTTAAAACGTTGAAGAAAACATCCCAAGAGATGGCTATTTATAGCCTCTCAAAGAGACTAGCCGTTGCAGCTAGGAAAAGGCAGAAATTCCCTTCCGGTCGACCGACTGGTCGACTGGCCAACGGTCAGATTTCTGACCGTTGTGCCTCCGGTCGACCGCCCGGTCGATCGCGCCAAGTCTGCCGGTCGACCGCCTGGTCGACCGGCGCTAGCTGAGACCTGGGTTGTTTCTGTCAGTCGACCACGCGGTCGATCGACCTACTTGGCTGGCCTTGCGTGCACATCGGTCGACCGGTCCGGTCGACCGACCACTGGTCCGGTCGACCGCCAGCTGATGTGGCTGAAAATCTGGGACTTAAAACTTAGTTGATTTAACATCTAAAAAATCCCATAAAATCCTATAAATTTTACAAAAATAAGTTCTTGTAAGATATTTGAATAACAAATATGTGTGACCAAAAATCAACAAATATTACAAATTATTTGAACTATTTTTGTGATATAAAGTATTTGGCCTTAAACAAAAACCGTATTTTCTGAAAACCAAACTTTGAAATGGAAATTCGATTTTTTTCAAACTTGTATAAATACAAAAACAAGATATTTATAACTCTTCTTAAGCATATTGTGTATGGATAGAATCCAATACATATGTTTATGGTATATCTATGTTTTTGACATGAAATCCAAAAATAAGTTTTGTTAATTACAAAACTTTAAACAATGAATAGGATCATTAAAATAAGTTTTTCTAAGTATATGAAGCATATATGTATATAGATGAAATCTAATATACATTAAACGATGTGAACTTGTTTTGATTCTATCAATTCATGAAAACCGTATATATGAACTAGAAATCCAAAACCGGTTAAACTGAAAACCAAATTTATTGAACTTGTGTGTCTGTGTGTGTGTGTGAACTGAGCATATCAATACTATCTATCTTTATACAAGATCTAAACAAACCGAAGTCTTCTTATCGATCCTCATCTTTAAGACGACCCGATCCAAACACGATCCAAAGAGCTTGACTCCATCCGAGTTCTAGATGTGATCTTGACGCGCGAGCTCTTGAATCTACATGAGTTAGCTCCAAAACTCCTTTGTTGGAGCTAAACACCTACTAATATGTTGATCAATAACTGAAACTATATAAACACAAGATCATTAGTAAACTAACCTTCATAAGTTGGTCATCATCAAAATTAAGGTGAAAGGCCTCTGGGCTAACAATCTCCCCCCTTTTGATGATGACAAAACTTATGAAGTTATATATATGCATCCATTAAGGATAGGCATTCTAGAAGCTCCCCCTTAACATATGCATAACCAATAAACATATAAAGATGTGCAATGAAACTCAAGGCACCAATAAAACAAGATATATGCATAAACACATAGTAAAGCATGCATATATAAATCTGAATTCTTCTACCCCTTTTTGTCACTCATCAACAAAGGGGTAAAGACTAACAAATAAAAAACATATTTTAAAACAAAAATTTGATACTAATGAACACAATCAATTGAAAGAACCAATTGAAAGAAACAAACTTTTTTGAATTGATACCAATAAAAGAACATGATATCAAATGAAAGTAAACACCAAATTTTTAGGTAAACACTATATTCATTTTGCAATAAGGATACCAAATTAAAAATAATATCAACTTAAAATTATTGATACCAATATTGAAAATGTAAGCATATACCAAAGAAAAATATTTTTCATCATAAAGGCTGGGTACCAATTGAAAAGTAAAACCAATTGAAAGATAAAATAAGAAATTTTCTCCCCCTTATGAAATACCAATAATAATAGTGCATAAGCTTGTATATGATACCAATTGAAAAATAATTGACATTAAGAACTAAATCAAGCTTAGCAAGAAATAATTTGTGTTAGAGATGTATAGATAAAACAAGCACAATCAAATCATATATATGTATGTATGAAATGGATATACTAATTGAAATTGATACTAATTGAAATTTGAAGCATACATATAAATAAGAAAAACACATATGAGTATACAAAAGTAAAATTCCATGAAGATCATGCGTATAACTCATACCTACCACCCTATTCAGCATAAGTTTAAAAGATATTCAATAAGGGTATACAAGGCATGGTCGCCCATCCAGCCTCCCTTTAAGGGTAGAAGTTTTCAAAAACATAAGATTTGAAATTAATTGTAGATTGAAAATACTACCAATTGAAGAATAAAGACTAGTTTAAAGATAATTTTGAAACTAGTATGAAATCCTTTAAGACATGAAACCAAATCATATATCCCATGAAATCATGAAAATCACACAATAATTGACACTCAAAATCTATAAAGCACATATATGCTCATGAAACAAAAATTTATGAGTAAACACCAAACATAGAGTGTAAGAATCATAAAATCAACAAAATCATGAAAATGGGCAATGAAGCTCAATGAAATTCCTTTATAACATAAAAAACATAAAAAATTTAATTTTCATCAAAACAATGTAAACTTTAAGGCATATGTATGTTTTGTTAAAACTAAAAGTATACATATATATCCCAAATATAAACGAGTCCAAAAAAAATTTGCATGAAAAGCAAGTGACTCTAGGATAAACATGTATATCTAAAGTTTTAGACAAAATTAACATATACATGAAGACAAATATATTTTTAAGAAAACATGTACAAAAATAGGGAAAACAAGTAAAATGAAAGAATCATCAAAACTAGGATATACATGTACATCTAATGGGTACAAATGAGCAATAAAGTACAAACACATAATAAACAAATGTGGCTCATCAGTTGTACAAGTATAAACATAAGTTTTAATAAACATTTCATCTAAACATGTAATCAAAATATGAAGTGCAAAAATATAAACAACCATGATCATTAGGGTAAATGCACGTGCTTGAGAGCTAGGATATACATAATAGCCAAACAATGGTGAGAACACAAAATATGAAATCATATGAATATGGGTGTATCTCAAATACTACATATCTATATCACAAGTCTAATTATCATGAGATTTAACATAATAATCATGAAAAACCAAAACGTGCTAAAAATATTCGTATAAAAGCATGTAAACATAAATAAGGAGTTAGAGATAGTTACCAAAATCAATAGGGCTAATCTCTATGTCTCCAAACCATGGTGGTCCTCCCACCAAATATCCTTGAAGGTGATGCATTCAATGTAGTGCCCATCAAGCTCAAGCGCATCCACCATCAAGGCACCAATACCCTCACGTCAAGCGAGAGCCTACACCTACATTAAATACAATAGGGGTGAATTTTGGTACCCATACTTTATTGGATCCATGGGGTTTAGCACCTTTCATAACCCAAACAAATTTATTTACAAAATTGGAAACATTTATTCTATCATAACAAAATTTTACAAGGTGGCCCTTACGTCTACAATGTGTACAAGTTTACCCATGAGAATACATAGAATCATGTGTGTGAGCATGATGAGCATCTGTATGCCGTGTATGGTGTGCATGCATACGAGGAGCATGTTTCTTGCGAAATATGGATCCAAACGTGTGTGATTCATGACACATTGGCTCAAAGTGGAGCCCAAATAATGTACACTCTTCTTCAAAACACAAATATCATTTTCAATGTTTGAAGAAGAAATAGAGCATGCAACATGTTTATCACTAGTAGATGGAGCACTAGAGAAATATGACAAACATGAGAAGACAAATCATTTTTCAAAGTTTTATTTTCATTTGAAGCCAAATCCAATTCTTTTGAAATTAAAGCAATTTTATTTTTCAAAGCATTGTTCTCAAACAGTTTCAAGTTTTGAAGACAAAATCTCATTTTTCTTCAAAACATCATCACAATCATTTTTATTCTTTAAAATTTTGTTTTCATTTAAGGTAAGGTTAAGTTAGAATTTCAAGGAGTTCCTTTCACTTGAAATCTCATCCCTCTCTTGCAAAACCAAATCAAGTTTTGAAAATAAATTTTTATTCTCTTCTTTTATTTTAAAGCTTTTCTTTTTCAAAAGTTTATATTTTTCATGCAAGTTTTCACAAACTATAAATAGTTCTTTATTTAATGCATCAGCATCTGTATAGTCATCACCTGAAGAAAGCACTATCATCTAGTTGAGTTTTCGAATGTACCCCAAGGGAGTCATTCTCTTGGATCATGTAGCACGCTTCGTCGGACTCATCTCCGCTAGATTCTTTCTCCATAATGTTTGTCGTTTGAAACTTAGGAGAAGTCAATGTGTTCCACACTCCAAAAGCGGAATCACAATGAGAAATAATAGAAAGATGATCTTTGCTAAGAGTGCGCCTATGTGCTTCTAAGGCTTGTGCATTGGCTTCTATATGCTTGTCATTACCAAGATAAGATTTCTTGGCAGTGGCAAGGTAAACTTGCATTCCTAGAGTTTTAAGGTACATGGACATTTTGACTTTCCAAATAACAATATTGGTAACATCATACATGGGAGGGGTCATGAAATCCATGAGTGTGTGTAAACAAATATGTGTGCAAATACAAATCTAGATTAGTAAGCCAAGATCTCACTCCTAGGTGGTTAAACCTAATATCAGGAGCGTAGGCTCTGATACCAATTGAAAATACACCTAGAGGGGGGTGAATAGGGTTAGTAGCTAATGATAAATGATACAGAATTAAAAATAATTGCAACACACTTAGTATAACCAAAGAGTGTAGCTGAATTTCTGGTGACGGGCTCTGGACTATCTCCTTTAGATTCCTCTAAATAAGAGTTGAGGTGATAAATGAAGCTCTTTTGGTTCAACACAAGTATTGGCACACAAACAATAACAAGTATATATGATATGAACAATATGATGCAATGTAAGATATAAGTGAGAGTTTAAAGATAGTGGATCAAACGCAAACACTGAGATATATTTTGAGGTTCGAGCCACTGCTCTACGTTCCCATCTTCACACAGAAGGATTTCCACTATGTTCACACAGGACCTCCCACATAGGGAACCTCCAACGAGGAATTTACAAATACAAACTTAGGAGTACAGAACTCTTCTCTCCAACACAACCACCTCTACACAAGAGGCAAGGCACAAATCCAAAACAACAATCATCTCTACACAAGAGGGATAGGCACTAAGCCAAATAACAACCACAATCACCTCTACACTAGAGGGATAACCACAAACCAAAAGCAAAGGAAGATTACAACTTGGTGATCTCAAAGACCACAAACAACCCTTGGTGATCACAATAGACCATAAACAATATTCTCACAAAAACAAGATCCTATAGATAGGATAGAGATGATAGCTCAAGTATGAGAAAATAAAGTGTTTGGAACGAAAAATAACAAAGAAAAACACTTGGGAAAAATACCAAATAGATATTGAAATCAAGATCAAAACCAATCTCCCAAAGGTTCTCTTTTCTTTGACTTTTCTAACACTTTAAAACAAATAAAAATAAAACTTTGTAGCCCAAAAAACTCTTTAAAATCTTGCTGCAAAACACTTGTAAGATAGGAGAAAAAGCTCTCTTAAAATGTTGAAGAAAACAACCCAAGAGATGGCTATTTATAGCCTCTCAAAGAGATAGCTGCTGCAACCAGGAAAAGGCAGATGCCCTACGGGTTGACCGGTCAATGGTCGGATTTCTGACCGTTGTACCTTCGGTCGACCGCCTGGTCGACTGGGCCAAGCCTGTCGATCGACCGCCCGGTCGACCGGCGCTACCCGAGACCTGGGTAGTTTCAGTAGGTCGACCGGCCTACTTGGCTGGCCTTGTGCACGTCTTCGTGCACATCAGTCAACCGGTCCGGTCAACCGACCACTGGTCTGATCGACTGTCCGGTCGACCGCCAGCTGACTGGCTGAAAATCTGGGAGTTAAAACTTGGTTGATTTAACATCTAAAAAAATGCCATAAAATCCTATAAATTCCACAAAAATAAGTTCTTGTAAGATATTTGAATAACAAATATGTGTAACCAAAAATAAACACATATTACAAACTATTTGAACCATTTTTGTGATATAAAATATTTGGCCTTAAACAAAAACTGTATTTTCTGAAAACCAAACTTTGAAATGAAAATTCGATTTTTCCCAAACTTGTATAAATACAAAAACAAGATATTTAAAACTCTTTTAAAGCATATTGTGTATGGATAGAATCCAATACACATGTTTATGATATATCTATGTCAAAAATTCAAAAATAAGTTTTGTTAATTACAAAACTCTAAACAATGAATAGGATCATCAAAATAAGTTTTTATAAGTATATGAAGTATATAGGTATATAGATGAAATCTAATATACATTAAATCATGTAAACCTGTTTTGATTCTATCTATTCATGAAAACCATATATATGAACTAGAAATCCAAAACCGGTTAAATCAAAAACCAAACTTATTGAACTTGTGTGTGTGTGTGAACTTGAGCATACAATACTATCTATCTTTACACAAGATCTAAACAAATCGAAGTCTTCTTGTCGATCCTCATCTTCAAGACGACCCGATCCAAACACGATCCAAAGAGCTTGACTCCATCCGAGTGCTAGATGCGATCTTGACGCGCGAGCTCTTGAATCTACAAGAGTTAGCTCCAAAACTCCTTTGTTGAAGCTAAATACCTACTAATATCTTAATCAATAACTGAAACTATATAAACACAAGATCATTAGTAAACTAACCTTCATAAGTTAGTCATCATCAAACTAAGGTGAAAGGCCTCTGGGCTAACACTCTGGACTTTCTCCTCAAGATTCCTCTAGATTAAGAGTTGAGGTGCTACTTTAGCTCTCTTGGTTCAATACTTGTGTGAGCATAAAAACAATATCAAGCATGTAAAGAATAAATAATAATAACAATGCTAGATATCAAACAACCCAGGCAAGTATATCAATTTAGCGTAAATAAATATCAATCATATAAAGATGTAAACGATATAAGCATGCAAGATATAAACACATGTGAGTTGAGAGAGAGATGAGCAATTGCAAACATGAAAGAATTGTTTCGAGGTTCGAGCCACTTGCTCTACGTTTTCGCCTTCACCGCAATGAAAGATTTCCACTATAATCATCCTGCAAGATCATTCGGTATCGCAACACCGACAATGAGCTCCCTCAAGAACTCTTGGACCGACAAATTCCTCACTTGTTCTCGCAAGAACAATACACAACACGAACCCGCAAGTTCGCCGAGGCCGCAGCCTTCGGTTCCTCCAATTACAATAGTTGGAACACTTGGTGATCTCTTCTCTTGATCACCAACAAACACTCTCACAAACAAAAACCCTATAGGATAGATATGTCTATGAAAAGCTCAAGCCTGTGTGAGAAAAATAAGATAGAATTGAAAGTGAAAAATACAAGAAATTCTTTTGATAAAGTTAAGAGATACACTCTTGATAAACTCTCCTTTGATTTAAAAATGAAGCTCTAAAAAATTGTTGAAAAACTTTTGTGGATGATAGAAAAATAGCTCTTAAAAACTTCTCCAAAAATCTTGTTCAAAACTGGCCAAGAGAACCCCTATTATAGGGTTTCGAAAACTAGCCATTGGGTACAGTTTTCTAGCCAGAATGGCCTGTCAGTCAACCGGTCGTCAACCGGACAACGGTCATATTTATGACTGTTGGGGTTACAGTCGATTGCCCGATCGATCATCCCCAAGCAACAAAGAGGAAGCCTCTCCGTTGGTCGACCGTTCGGTTGACCGCTACACAATCGAGAGTTGGGTAAGCCAGTCGGTCGACTGCTCGGTCGATCGAGCCTTGCTACGATTGATCGATCGGTCGATCGTGCCAAGGGTATTGGGCACGTGCACAATTTTGTGCACATCACCATTCGGTCGACTGATCGATCGGCCGACAGTAGCCCTAACCTAAATGTTAAAGGTTTAAAACTCTAATTTTGAAAACCCATAAAAATTTTATTTAAATCCCATAAATTTCACAAAAATAAGTTCGTTGAATTACTTTGAAGCACAAATATGCGTGATCAAAAATTAATACATATTATAAACAATTTGAACTATTTTTGAGGTATAAAAATTAAAACTTAAACTAAAACTGGTATTTTTTAAAAACCAACTTCAAAATGAAAAACCGATTTTTCCAAAACTTGTACAAATACAAAAATAAGATATTTAAATATATTTGAAGCATAGTTTGGATGGATAGAATTCAACACACAAAGTAAGTAAAATATACTTGTTTTCGACAATAAGCTCAAAAAAAGTTTTGATAAATACAAAACTTAAATATATGATATAAACTCATCAAAATAAGTTTCTAGATAATATTAAACAACAATGTATATGGATGAAATTCAATACACATATAAATCATGTAAACTTGTTTTGATGAAATCTATTCATGAAAATAAAAGATGTATTCTTTAAAATCAAAACCAAAACTATTAAACGAAAAGCTAAAATATTTTAACATGAAAGATATCATAAATATTTTATGTGTGTGTAAATGAGCCTGAGCAATCCATAACTAATCTATCCTTTACATTTAATCTAAACCAAAAATCTTAAACTTACAAAATAGGACTCAAGTTCTCTAAAAAATTTTCTTTTGAAAATTTTCTTCTCCATCTTGACTTGATTCAGACTTGATCCAAATGAGCTAGACTCCTCTTTGAGTACTTGATGCGATCTTGAAGCCAAGCTCTTGAATCAACACGTTCTACCTTCAAAACTTGACTTCAAATTTTTTGTTGAAACTAAACACCGACTAAGATCTTGATTAATATCTGAAACTTAATGATCACAAGAAATCATTATCAAAACTAGAGTGATGGACCTTTGGGCCAACAGAAACTTGGCTATGACATCATCTTCACTTTGTCCACTTTAATTCCTTTTCTAGAAATTTCATGACCTAATACAATCCCATGTTGTGCCATGAAGTGGCACTTTTCCCAATTTAGAGTCATATTATTTCAGTTCATCGTTTGAGGACAAGTTCAAGATGGAAAAGACATTGATCGAATGAGTTTCCATAGATGGAGAAATGATCCATAAAAATTTCTATAAATCTTTCGACCTATCAGAGAATTGGCTTAACATACAACGTTGAAATGTCGCGGGGGTATTGCATAAACCAAAAGGCATTCAGCGATAAGCAAAAGTCCTAAATGGTCAAGTAAACATTGTCTTCTCTTGGTCCTCCGGAGCTATAGGATTTGATTGTACCCTGAGTAAGGGTCTTAGAAATAGTATTCATGATCGGTTAGTCGTTCAAGCATTCGATCGATAAATGAAAGAGGAAAATGGTCTTTGCAAGTGGCAACATTTAACTTCTGATAGTCAAAACAAACCCGAACCTTTGTAGGGAGTCATGTTTGGACTAACTCTTGGTTTTCATTCTCTACCACAATAAAATTGAATTTCTTAGGGACCGCGTGAATTGGGCTAACCCATTGGCTATCAAAAATAGGATAAATTATCTCATTATTTCAAAGTTTCACTATTTTAGCTCGCATGGCCTTTACATAATATGGTTTAACCTACATTGAGGGTCCCTTTTTGGTTTTGTCTCTTCATTTAGATGGATTTGATGCTGAACTATAGTCGGACTCAAATCCTTTATGTCGATCACTGTCCAACCAATAGCTTCCCTATGCTTCTTAAGAACTGCTGATTGATTTTTTTACCTGCACACAAAATACAAAATTTAGATTTTAAGATTAAAGAGTGCAAGTTACTCAATTCTACCGCAATAGCAAGTGGCTATGCGGGTCGTGATCCACAAGGAGAGACTAGCGATGGAAGCTTTTTAGTAAGTTCTCTTTTAGGCTACAAAGTATGGTTAAAGTTCTTCTTTAGTTCTTTAAAAGAAAAAGAAAAATTAAGTTAAAGTTGAATTAGGAAGAAGATGGTAGATTAAGAAGATGGAGAAATTAGAAATGATATGCACAAAGAAATGGAAAAAGAGTGATAAAAGAAATGGTAGATTTTGGTGTTCTAAACTAAAGAATTAAAAGAGAAGAATCTAAAAGTTACTTACCTCCTTTTGCTAAATGCTTACCTTGAATCTTTTGCAATGATGTTACCTTGAAGTGAGACAATCAACGTATAACCCATAAGAGTTGATTCCTGTCTCCTCCACATTATATCACCAAGACGTTGCAAGTACGAAGTGATACAGAATGAAACTCAAAATCCATCGTCTTGAGCTATCGGTGGCACTCGCAAAGGTAAGGCTCTTTCGATGCTTTAAGACTCACTTGGATAGCAATTGGTACCAAAAGAAGAAAAGTAAAGAAGAAGAAGAACACAAAAATAAAGTACATATAAAAGGGAAACTACAGATTCGATTTCATAACAATAAGAGAAAAGAAGAAAATCTTACACCGGTGTCACCCTCAGCACAAGCTTCATTCTCATTCTCCTATGAAACTCTGATCTCCTCTAATTTACATAAATTAATACTGAAAATTACATGAAAAGAAAAACAAAAACCTACACTACAAAGAATGAAAAGATAGACTAAATTCTATCTCTGCATGGTCATTCCCTCTGGTCTGTGGAAAACCCTGTATTTATAGGTAAAACCCAACGAAGAGAGACGAAAGAAGATAGGAGGAGCAAATGCTCCCCCTATCTCCCTAACAAAGCTGAGGATCCGCGGCTTATGCCGCGTTTCCGCGGCCTTGTTGTGGCCAGGTGGCCACAACCGAGGGGTGGAGCAACCTGGTTTCAGGATATGACTTTATCTTCAGCTAGATTTTCAGTTTTATCTCTGGAATTGTGACGAAATGGCCTTTGATCTTTGGCTTCAACCGATTGATTTATAGGGATTTGTTTTAACTGATTTTCAACTGATCTGAACCGACATGATCTGCCATGATTTACTGACTTCGAATTAATTCTGATTTAAATCAAAATTTGACGGGTTTTGGGCTCGTTTCTCTTCCCTCTCCTTTAGGAATGGGCCTACAAATAAATTAAACAATAATTAAGAGAAAGCAGAGTTTATTCTAAAATAAGTATGAGAATATGATAATGAATGTGCAATATTAGCAACCGATCACACCCCATACCTATCTTTTGCTCATCCTCGAGCAAAACAACTAAACAAAAAATTATTAGACCATTTTCGCAGGTCACGCGATTGCACTGAGCTTGTGTAACAAGCCGTTAAACCTCTAGGTTTCTCCCAAAGGACGTGTTTTGTCTCGTGAGGGTTTTCAGTGGATTACACCCACAAAATCCGTAAAGAAAGAGAAAAATGTTAGTATTTTGAAAACACATTTTGAAAGAAAAATATTTGAAATATTATCGTAAGTTTTAAGTAATCTATAAGTTTTAAGAAAACCGAATTTTTCATTCCTAAACTTAGTCTCTATTCAAAAATTTGTTATCAATCAAAGTAAGGAGTCAAATTATACTTCTCATCTAGTCTATTACTTTACCCTAAGTCATATGCACCTTGTGACCATGCAAAATTTTAACTAAGGGTTTTTTAACTCTAACTCTTATGCCTTATTTATTTATTTTATTATTTTATATATATATATATTGTTCATTTTTGGTGGTAAGATTCCTTAGTTCTATTAGGCTTTCTGATCTGCCCACGTAACGAGCCTTTAATCGATGATGATTAAGACTGAGAAGGTGTACTTATTATGTAGTAGATGTATTCGATGTACCCTTTCTTGTCTCCGCTATAGCATAGGGCTATACCGAGTCGGATCTCAGGGAGAGCTAGCGATGGAAGCTTTACACGTATGGTAGTGAAGTGAACAAACTAGTATCCTTCTCTTGATTATAAACTTAATGAAGCAAATGCAAAAGAAACCAAAAGAAGATGGATATGTTCATTGTGGAAGTGGAAAAGAAATCAAGAAGTGGTGTGGATGTGGTATTCACAAGAAAAGAACAAGAAACTTAAAGAAAGCAATCCATAACTAGCTTACCTTGCTAGCTTGCCAAGACTTACCAAACTCCTTGATAATGAAAGCTTGCCTAACGTTGTCACTCCGTTGGCTATGGATTCGTCTAGCGTGTTGACCTAATTACTTTCTCATTTGCAAGATGGTGGTTTAACCATCGGAGAAGAGAAGATCATACACTTGCAAGATTAACAAAAGCAATCACCCATGAGTAGTAAAGAGGCTAAGCTAGTGGTTAGCTAGTACATGGGATGAAAATCTAGCTACAAGAAGCCATTAAAGAACTAAACAAAGCATTGAAGTAAATTGCAAGAATTAAACAAAGCAAGTAAGAAAGCATGTAAAGAAAGCACAAGAACTAGAATCAAACTCAAGTAGAGGAATGGAGGATGGATCAATCCTTGCATAGCTTCAATTGTCACCATTGATCATTACAAGCTCTCTCCCTCACAATCACTCTCTTTTGTAATGAAATCTAGGGATAGAGAAGAAGAGGGAACTACAAGAAATAAACCTAGAGAAAATACATGAAAATTACAACTAATGAGCTAATCTCCTCTCTTCTCTGATCAGTCCCAGCTCGCAGGTGATAGTCCAGTATTTATAGCAGATCTGAGAAGCATCCAGAAGCAAGGTTGTTGCCACAAAATCCGGGGCTCAACGGCCCCAAGATTGCCGCGGATTGCCGCGGGATTGCCGCGCTTTTGTAACCGTTGGATCGGATCTTTCTGGTGGAGATCAGTTACGAGGTGGTTATCCACGTGGACCACTTGGATTCTGAGTTTGTTGCGCGGATCTCTCTAGATCTGGTTTGAGATTTGGCTTTATCCTTAATCTTTTAATTAATCACCTTAATTAGTGGTAATTAAGTGATTATTTGAATATCTCTCCATTAATTGTGTACCTGCAAATAAGTAGAGAAGAGGATTAAAAATCACTTATTTATTTGTATTATGCATGGGAGTTATGATGTAAAATATGCAATATTGAGTACTAATCACACCCCCACACTTATTCTTTTGCTCGTCCCGAGCAAAACAAAGAGAAAAGAAAAGAAAAACTAAGCTACAAGTTTATTACACCACTTTCGCAGGTGACGCGATTGCACTGAGCATGTGCAACAAGCCGTTAAACCTCTAGGTTACCCTAGAGGAGGAGTGTTGTCTCCTGAGGGTTTTCAGCGGATTACACCCACAAAATCCATAAAGAAAGAAGACAAATGTTAGTATTTTCGAAAACGCATTTTGAATAAGAGACAAGTTTACGAACTATTTTTGCGAAAATATAAGTGATCCTAGGTCATAAGTCCACCTATAATCATTCTCCCTTAAACTTAGTATCCATGCCAGATCTTGTCTTTAATTAAGGTAAGAATTCAAAATTGGATTGAATACTTTTATCTTTCATAAAACCTAGATAATATGCACACCGTGCACAGTGAAGGTTTCTGGGATTTCAACTCTAACCATAAAGCCATTTATTTATATATATTCTTTTTTCTTTTTCTTCCCTTAGTTTTATTAGGCTTTCTAGTTCACCCATGTAGCGAGCCTATAACCGATGACTCCCAGACCAGATGGTCTTAGGGCACCAGATGAGGAAACATCCCTCGGGTTTAAGGACTCGAGTGAAAAAGGCCACAAAACTAAAGGGGATTATTCTTAATCACCGTTAGGCGTGAATAATCATGCTTCTTGAGGCACAATTACCCAGCTTAATAAGTGAGATCACTGTTAGGCGTGAGTCATCATGCTTCTTGAGGCACAATTTCCCAGCTTAATAGGTGATCTTTTATATATATATTTTTTTCTTTTTTCTTTTTTCTCTTTTTTTTTTTTTTTTTTATATATATATATGGCATTTTTGGTCTTTGTTTCCATCCCAAGAAATGTGTAAGTGTAAAGTGCATATTTATCTAAGGCAAAAAATGCAAGATAAAAATATCTCCTCAATTTTACTTACTTAGCCTATAATTTTCAAACAAGATCTATTACTTCAACTAGGTTTAAGATGTCATAATTAAGGCTTTCTTAATCTCTAAGATACATCTTAATTTTCTTAAAAATAAATCAAAACTTTATCTTCTTATTTCAAAAAGTTTTTATTATTTTTTTTATTTTATTATATATTTTTTTTTTATTTATATTTTTCTAAAAGAAAAGCAAAATCTAAAAAGAAAATGGAAAATCTAGAAAAAAGATAAAATCTAAAAATAAAAGACCTAAAAAGAAAAATAAAAGTCCTAAAAAATAAAAATCCTATAAAGAAAAGAAAATCCTATGTTAGTAAACCCTCCCCCACACTTATTTCATGCATTGTCCTCAATGCATCATGGTAAATGTATGCATGAAATAGGTAAGAGGTAGGAAAAATTATTTACAAGGAATATACAAATGTAACTCTCACCTGGGCTTTTGGTCGCTTCCCTCTGGCCCGTTTCCCATCGTTCCAATGTGTTCTCTTTCTTGAGCTCCATTGGGAAACGGTCTGAATTATTTTAACCCTAGGTGTTTCCAGTTTCAATTGGTTATTAGGTTCATTCATACTCTTTCCACCACATCGTTCACACACAAAGTCCTTATCACCACTTTCACTCAGAATGTCATCACTTCCAATGTTTAGAAATTTTAACTCCTCTCCATATAATTCTTCAAAGCTCAAGTCAACATCCGGAAGTGGACAATTAGCTAACTTACCCCGAGTTGACTCATCTAAGCACATAATCTCATCAGCAAACAAGTCTTCAAATGATATATCAATTGGAGGTTCAAATACAGTCTCAGTTGGCTCATTGAAAGTGAAAGTATCCAAATCAACTTTCCCCGTTTGAAAGGGTACTCGGATAAGAGAATCACAAGATTGTGACTCATCTTTTGGATCTTCACCTTCCTCCTCACAATTGTTACTAATGAAATTAACCTCAAATGTTTGATCTTTTGTTTTGTGAGGCTGTGTGTGGAAGACATTGTGTTCATGTGTCATGTTACCAAAAGTCAACCTCATAGATCCATTCCGGCAATTAATGATTGCATTTGCTGTAGCCAGGAATGGTCGACCCAGAATGACAGGAATTTGTGCCCTTGATTGGAATTTGACACTGGTTTTGTTTCAAGGACAACAAAGTCAACAGGATAAAAGAATTCTCCAACTTTGACAAGGACATCATGAATTACCCCCTTGGGTTTAGTAACAGAGCGGTCAGCCAATTGGATGGTCATTTGGGTCGGGAGAAGATCACCTAACCCCAATTGTTGGTACACAGAGAAAGGCAGGAGATTGATACTGGCCCCCAAATCAAGAAGTGCCCTATTTATTGTAGTCTGTCCTATGATGCATGAAATGGTGGGGCTCCCTGGGTCTTTGTACTTAACAGGAATTGGACCAGTGAGCAACTCATTGATGGATGATGCAAGGAAGACTTTTTTAGGGACTTGGGTCTTTCTCTTCTTGGTGCACATTTCCTTCAAAAATTTGGCATATGATGGCACTTGTTGAATGGCATCAAGAAGAGGGACATTGATTTGGACCTTTTTGAATGTTTCTTTTATTTTCTCCATGTGAGCATTTGACTTGTTATTTCTCAGCCTATTTGGATATGGAACTATAGGCTTGTATGTATGCTCATCTACCTTTTCTTCACCCTTGGCCTTGGAAGTGGATGGCTCTGAACTAGAGGATGGTTTGTCAAAAGTTGGTGGTTTTGGGACATAAGGAGTTTGCTTTGGTACTGGGTGAGATTGTGGACTAGAAACCTTATTGTCAACTTGTTTTCCAGATCTCAGGGTATGAATGGCATTACAGTGACTGGGTCCTGAATTTTCAACTTTGGGATTTAGCAATGGCTGATTTGGGAACAGTCCTTTTTGATTCTCAGCCAATTGCTTGATCTGGACCTTCATTTCATTCAACTCCTGTTGCTGGTTCTTTGTTAAGGTTTCTATCATTTGTTTCAACTCAGATATTTCAGAATTATTTTGGGGTGGATGTTGAGGATATGGAGATTGGAACTGTGATTGGTAATATGGTGGTGGGTCCTGATATGACTGATATGACTGTGGTGGACTTTGAGATGGATGAACATACAGTGAATTCTGACTGAAACTGATGGATGAAACTGAGCATTGTTTGGATATGGAAGTGGTGGCATATGATGCTCAGTACCAGACTGACTCCACAAAGAATTTGGATGGTTCTGCCATCCTGACTTGTAAGTGCTGGAGTATGGGGGTCTGGTAAATGCTGCATTCATGTTCTCCTGAAATGGGGGCTGATACAATGGACACTCCTCAACAACATGGCTAAGGTCTTGACAATTGGTGCAACCTGGTCTAATTAAAGGCAATGGGTTGACCTGGTTGACCACAGAATTCCCTTTTGACTCAAGCAACTCTATCCTCTTCATTAATTGTGTGATCTTGGTTTCTGAAGCTAGAGAGGATTCTTTGGATTGTGTACCAGTTCTGGAAGTGGTGGGAGTCGGTTTATCAGGGCATGACTCCCACTGAATGGTTTTCTCAGCTAGGGTTTCAAAGAGATCCCACCCCTGATGTTCATCTTTCTTCAGAAATTCCCCTTGGCACATGGATTCTAAAAGTGTTTTCGTTTGGTAATCTAATCCATCATAGATAATCTGGCATAGACGCCATTTCTCCATGCCATGATGGGGACATAGGGCTAAGAGGTCTTTGAAACGCTCAAGATATTTCAGAAAGGTTCATTTTGTTCTTGCTTGAATTGCATTATGTTTTTTCTCATGAGGGCTGTTTGTGGATAGAATAGAATTTCCTAAGAAAGTCCTTAACAAAATCATCCCATGAAGATATGGAACTGACAGGAAGACTATAAAGCCATTTCTTAGCTAAATCTTTAAGTGCAAACGGTATGAACCGTAACCTAACAGCATCCTCAGAAAGTTGGGATATTCTCATCATTTGGCATACCTCTTCAAACTCACGAATAAAGAGGTACGCGTCCTCAGACTCTAAACCATGGAAGTGGGGAAGTGTACTAATGAATTGTGGTTTCAGCTCAAAATGATTTCCATTAGGCTCGGGGAGAAGAATGCATGAAGGAATGGAGGTGCGAATCGGATAAAATCGATCCTGAAGTGAGACGTTGTTGGTCATGATGTGAAGTGGATGTGTAAGTGTAAGTGTAGAAAGAATTAGGATCACAAAACCACTATTGTATATACAATCACAAACAACGTGCACCGATCACACCAGCGAAAAAGAAAAAATAACAAACAACAAAAGAAAAAATTAATCCAAGCTTGTCTAGGGTTTCTGGTCCTAGGTGACTCCTAAATAGACTGTCCACAGGAGGTTTAGTGTAGACCTTGACTATAAGCAAATCAGCCAGGGAAGGGTAAAGTTGTTGGGAGGTTTTCCGTCCGGAGACGTTCCTTAATTAAGTAACCAACAACCTTCGGGCTTTCGGCCCTCAACCCCTTTCCTAGACACCGATTTTACAGAAGTCAATTTCCAACACTTTTCCCCCTTAGGATAATCTCCTAAGCGAGTCCGGATGTCCCTAGGGCCAACGTCTATCAAATTTTATTTACAAGCTTAGGATTGTGAGTACGTGGGGAAAATGATTTCCGGGCTAAGGAAAGGGTAATGACCTCCCCCACCTTATGTTATTTACAGGAAGTGCCCTTAGAATTAATTGTGCAAGTGTACGATATAGAAACAAACAAGGTTCACTCCAAGCAAGAAAAATCAAACAAAGAGTGAGTCTTAGTCTATATGCAATGAATCACGTACCTTGTCCCACGCACTCTTCAACAGTAAATTTAAAGTAATTGAAAGACACGTGCCTATAATGCAATATGTCTAACAATTTTTTAGCAATTATCAACCAATTTCTTACTGTTGAATTAATTAACAGGAATACAGTGAAGTATACAGGAAATGAAGTATATAGGCAGCAGTATCTTGCAGAGCAGAAGCCCCTGCAAAAATTAGGTCAGTAATGAACTCCAAACTGCCGCGTTTCCACGGCCAGGGCCGCGGGTCCGCGGCCGTTCAGAGGACTTCTGGCTTCTGCTTTTGAGAGCAGAAGACCAGAGCCACTTATATGTATTCTGCAATTGATATTTTCCTGTTTTCTTCTCCTGTAACCTGCAACAGAGAAGAAATATAGTTTAGTTTCTCACTTTTAAAAATAATACCGTCGCTCTCCCCGGCAACGGCGCCAAAAATTGATTAAGACTGAGAAGGTGTACTTATTATGTAGTAGATGTATTCGATGTACCCTTTCTTGTCTCCGCTATAGCATAGGGCTATACCGAGTCGGATCTCAGGGAGAGCTAGCGATGGAAGCTTTACACGTATGGTAGTGAAGTGAACAAACTAGTATCCTTCTCTTGATTATAAACTTAATGAAGCAAATGCAAAAGAAACCAAAAGAAGATGGATATGTTCATTGTGGAAGTGGAAAAGAAATCAAGAAGTGGTGTGGATGTGGTATTCACAAGAAAAGAACAAGAAACTTAAAGAAAGCAATCCATAACTAGCTTACCTTGCTAGCTTGCCAAGACTTACCAAACTCCTTGATAATGAAAGCTTGCCTAACGTTGTCACTCCGTTGGCTATGGATTCGTCTAGCGTGTTGACCTAATTACTTTCTCATTTGCAAGATGGTGGTTTAACCATCGGAGAAGAGAAGATCATACACTTGCAAGATTAACAAAAGCAATCACCCATGAGTAGTAAAGAGGCTAAGCTAGTGGTTAGCTAGTACATGGGATGAAAATCTAGCTACAAGAAGCCATTAAAGAACTAAACAAAGCATTGAAGTAAATTGCAAGAATTAAACAAAGCAAGTAAGAAAGCATGTAAAGAAAGCACAAGAACTAGAATCAAACTCAAGTAGAGGAATGGAGGATGGATCAATCCTTGCATAGCTTCAATTGTCACCATTGATCATTACAAGCTCTCTCCCTCACAATCACTCTCTTTTGTAATGAAATCTAGGGATAGAGAAGAAGAGGGAACTACAAGAAATAAACCTAGAGAAAATACATGAAAATTACAACTAATGAGCTAATCTCCTCTCTTCTCTGATCAGTCCCAGCTCGCAGGTGATAGTCCAGTATTTATAGCAGATCTGAGAAGCATCCAGAAGCAAGGTTGTTGCCACAAAATCCGGGGCTCAACGGCCCCAAGATTGCCGCGGATTGCCGCGGGATTGCCGCGCTTTTGTAACCGTTGGATCGGATCTTTCTGGTGGAGATCAGTTACGAGGTGGTTATCCACGTGGACCACTTGGATTCTGAGTTTGTTGCGCGGATCTCTCTAGATCTGGTTGAGATTTGGCTTTATCCTTAATCTTTTAATTAATCACCTTAATTAGTGGTAATTAAGTGATTATTTGAATATCTCTCCATTAATTGTGTACCTGCAAATAAGTAGAGAAGAGGATTAAAAATCACTTATTTATTTGTATTATGCATGGGAGTTATGATGTAAAATATGCAATATTGAGTACTAATCAGATGACTCCCAAACCAAACGGTCTCAGGGCACCGGGTGAGAAGACACCCCTAGGACTTAATGACTCAAGCAAATAAGGCCACAAAACTAAGGATTTTATTATATGAACCGCCTTTAGGCGTGAATACTTTTGCTTTACTAGGCACAAATACCCAACTTAATTAGAGAATTTTTTATATATATATTTTTTCTCAAACTTATCTAATCATCTTTCGCATAAATACCAAGGCTTGCTTAGGCCAAAGCACGTAGCTAATCAATAATTAGATTTATTTATCTTTTATAGATATATATATATATATATATATATATATATATATATATATATATATATAATTTTTTAAGGCATAAGAATCTTTGTTTTTGAACCCTAAGTGTGTAATTGTATGAAGTGTGCATATTTCATTAAGGTAAAGATTAAGACTAAATTACTTTGACAAATTATCTTCCTAACCCTAAAAATCAAACAAATAATCTTATTTTGACCAAGTATAAGAAATCCTAATTTTGATTTTCCTATTCCTTAAAATTGACTTAATTTCTTACAAAAAATATGTCAAAATATTGTTTCTATTTTCAAAAAGTTTTTAAAAGTAAAGAAAATGTTAATTTTTTTTCTTCTTTTTTTTAAATAAAAAGAAAAAAAAAACCTAAGTTATGTTAGACCCTCCCCCACACCTATCTCATGCATGGTCTTCAATGTATGAATTAATGCATAGATGTCTGAAAAAGAAGAAAGGGAAGGAAAATATTCTCTTAAGGTGGTGGTTCTGGTGGTGGTCTGATTGGTCCACGAAATATGGCCCATTCGAATTTTCGTAGAGTTCGGAAGAACCCACCAGAAATCTCTCTAATATAATCCACTAAAATGATGTCTACATGAATGATTTTTATTAAATATTTTACCCCATCTAATTTTCAAATTTCACAAATAATTTCGGAGTCAGTTTTATTAACCGCCTTGTTCCAAAATGGAGTGTGAAAAGATAGAATGATTGACTTAGACTTAAGAAGTACGGGAACTAATACCGACTCAGGAAAGTGACTTAAGTCAAGTAAAGGTTCAGGAGTCGAGATTGGTTCAGGAAATGGGTCTAAATCAAGAAGTTAAAACTCAAATCCACATTCATTTGCTCACAATGGAATATGACTTAATATTGGTGATTCAAGTTCAGAAATGACAGGAGTGGGAATCAAAACTGACTCTAAAATATTACTCAAGTTGGGTAACAAAACGGGAGTCAATATTGATTTGAGAATTTGAACTGGATCACAAATTTGAGAATCTAGATCACATTTCTCATTGAGTTCAATTTCATAAAAATGAGAACTTGCCAATTTGTCAATAAGACTTTCAAAAGTATGAAATTGATCAAGTTCAATATGATGATCATAAAAGATTAATGATTCAATTTCATAATGAATTGGCACAGGATCCAATGTTGACTCAGAAAAAAGATTGAAATCAGGTGAAGACACCGGAGTTATTATTGAATCAGGAAATAGAATTGAATCACCGAGTTGAGGTTCAGGATCATATTCATTCTCAAGTTCAATTTCAGGAAAGGGATAACTTACCAAACTGTCAATGTAATTTTCAAAATTTAGAGTTTGGGTAAGTTCATATGATTGTACTGAAATGGAACCTTATTTTCCAAAACAACATGACTCTTCGGCTCTAACAGAATGGTTAGCGACATCAGAAATGGTCAAACGGTGAGAACGTAGAGTTTGGACCATCATATCTATGTCATGATTACGAGCATTTTGAGCCTGAGTCATGGCTTCAAGCATCTTTTCTGGACTTGAAAAGATGAAGTGCTATTTTGTAAGTTGTGGTAAATTGTAAGTCCGTCAGATTTTGTGATTGTTGTTTGGACTCACGCATACTCATTTCCAAAATTGATGGTTTTCTATTTTGGACTGGTGGAACTGAGTATGAATCTTGGAAATATTGTGGACAAGGTGGATAAGGAGGACAAGTTGGTTGAAAATTGGACTCAGGGGAGGGAATCCCCATTGACTCTGTGAAGAGTTGAAATTATTCTGAAAATTATGGTCATAAGATTAGGGGCATGGGTTATATTGATTCGGATAAGACCAATCCGGCACACTATGTTGGTTAAAGTTATGATATGTTGGGTTGGTAATATCCGAAAAAGAGGTTGGTGTGTAATATGAATTACCATTAAAATTGGAAAAATTATTGTTATAAGCCATATCACACAATAAAACATAAACAAAGAAAAAACAAATAAATAAGCAAACAAATAAAAAGAAAGAAAGAAAAAAATAATCTAACCTAAGTTAGGGTAAACCTTAGACCTAGACGACTCCTAATTGGTTACACTGTCCACGGGGGGTATATTGCTGAATCTGACCACAAGTTAATCGACCAGGTAGGGGCAAGATTAGTGGGAGGTATCCATGTAGAAGCGACGGGCCTAATTAAGCCAAACCACCAGCCTTCGGGGTTTCGCCTCTCAATCCCCAACCTTAGTCACCGATTTGGCAGGAGTCAGATTCAAATCAACTTTCCCTTTAGGTCAGTCTCCTATTTGAGTTCGAGATGTCCCTAGGGCCCATGTCTCCTCAGTTTTAGTTAGGCTTGGGTTAGTGAGTGAGGAGATTGTTTGTGGGCTAAGGGAGGATAATGACTTCCCAACCTTATCTTGTTTATAGGACAAGCCCTTAAATCAATTTAGTGCAGTGTACAAGAAAAGCAACACTTAAGCAATGTAAACAATCCAAAAGTGTTCTTATACTAGATGTTATGCATACGAACCTTTGCTCCGGCACTCTTCAACAGTAATGTAAAATGTAAACGAATTAGACACGTACCTAAATGCAAGTCTAAACCGTTTTTAACATTTAACAAACATCATTTTACTATTGTGTTAGAAATGTATATAGAGTAAGTCAAACAAGGAAATAAATAGCTACAGTATTAAAATTTGCAATTCAGCTAACCTGCAGAAAATACAGGTTAGTAGTTCACTCAGATTGCCACAGGAATGTAGCAAATCTGAGGGCTTCTTGGCGCTGCTTTCTTGAGCATAGTCCAAGGCCACATATATGTCCACTGCAGTAAAAATTCCTTGTTGTCAAACCTGTACACCAAGAACAAAGAAGAAAATTAACCAAAAATGTAAATCTAAAAAGAGAATAACTTACCGTCCCTCCCCGGTGACGGCGCCAAAATTTGATTGATATTTTTTACCTGCACACAAAATGCAAAATTTCAGATTTTAAGATTAAAGAGTATAAGTTACTCAATTCTACCGCAATAGCAAGTGGCTATGTGGGTCGTGATCCACAAGGAGGGACTAGCGATAGAAGCTTTTTAGTAAGTTCTCTTTTAGGCTACAAAGTATGATTAAAGTTCTTCTTTAGTTCTTTAAAAGAAAAAGGAAAAATTAAGTTAAAGTTGAATTAGGAAGAAGATGGTAGATTAAGAAGATGGAGAAATTAGAAATGATATGCACAAAGAAATGGAAAGGGAGTGATAAAAGAAGTGGTAGATTGTGGTGTTCTAAACTAAAGAATTAAAAAAGAAGAATCTAAAAGTTACTTACCTCCTTTAGCCAAATACTTATCTTGAATCTTTTGCAATGATGTTACCTTGAAGTGAGGCGATCAACGTATAGCCCATAAGAATTGATTCCCGTCTCCTCTACATTATATCATCAAGACGTTGCAAGTATGAAGTGATACAGAATGAAACTAAAAATCCATTGTCATGAGCTATCGGTGGCACTCGCAAAGGCAAGGCTCTTTCTATGCTTTAAGACTCACTTGGATAGCAATTGGTACCAAAAGAAGAAAAGCAGAGAAGAAGAAGAACACAAAAACAAAGTACATACAAAAGGGGAACTACAGATTCGATTTCATAACAATAAGAGAAAAGACGAAAATCTTATACCGGTGTCACCCTCAGCACAAGCTTCATTCTCATTCTCCTATGAAACTCTGATCTCCTCTGATTTACATAAATTAAAACTGAAAATTACATGAAAAGAAAAACAAAAACCTACACTACAAAGAATGAAAAAGTGGACTAAATTCTATCTCTGCATGGTCGTTCCCTCTGGTCTCTGAAAAACCCTGTATTTATAGGCAAAACCCAGCGAAGTGAGACGTAAGAAGATAGGGGGAGCAAACGCTCCCCTTAACTCCCTAAAAAAGCGGTGGATCCATGGCTTATATCGCGTTTCCGCGGCCTTGCTGTGGCCAGGTGACCACAGCAGAGGGGTGGAGCAGCCTGGTTTCAGGATATGACTTTATCTTCAACTGGATTTTTAGTTTTATCTCTAGAATTGTGATGAAACGGCCTTTGATCTTTGACTTCAACCGATTGATTTGTAGGGATTTGTTCTAACTGATTTTCAACCGACATGATCTACCCTGATTTACTGACTTCGAATTAATTCTGATTTAAATCAGAATTTGATGGGCTTTGGGCTCATTTCTCTTCCTTCTCCTTTAGGAATGGGTCTGCAAATAAATTAAACAATAATTAAGAGAAAGCAGAGTTTAAATAAGTAAGAGAATATGATAATGAATGTGCAATATTAGCAACCGATCAACTGCAATAAGATTTTCTTCTTGCCCGTCAGTCAGATGGGATGTCTTAATGACTGGTAGAGTCTCTTGTTCGCTTAGGTAGGTGTACTTGAGATGTTTGGGCAATACTTTCAGTTCTAGAGAGGAGATGACTCAAGAGATGAAGGAGTCAAGCTTATTGGCCCAGATCTAATGAACTTGGGCTCTATGTCCACTCGATTGCAGAATTTACAATCTCATTAAGGTTTAAGTCCTCGGATTCCAACTTGGTATCACATTCTGCTTCATGTTTTATCTTCTTATTTTACTCACTTGCCAAGTTCTCAATGAGTACCTCAAAAGGTTGATCATCCACATCACAAGGTTGTTCGCCTAGGTAAAAGACGTTGACTTCCTCAGTCTTGTCTCCAAAGGTCAATCTCATGGATATATTCCTATAATTTATGATTGCATTGGCAGTCGTAAGGAACAGACTGTTGGCCCAAAGGCCTTCCACTCTAGTTTTGATGATGATTAACTCATGTAGTTATGTGTACTAATTATCTTGTGATGTTTAAGTTTCAGATCATTAATCAAGATATTAGTTGGTGAAAGCTTCCACACATCTTTCACATGTTGATTCAAGAGCCCGAGCGTCAAAGATCATACATTGCACTTGCTCGGTGAATCAAGGAGCTTTGGATCAAGCCGTCTTGGAGATTGCGCTCTAGCTTGGAGATTGCGCTCTACAAGAAGACTTAGGTATCCATAGTTTTAGTTTTGAGTTTAGATCCTAATTGTAAAGATTAGTATAGTATGATAAGCTCAAGTTCACAACACACACCTTTCATGTTTTGATTTTCGGTTTTAGGTTTAACCGATCTTGGTTTTCATGAATAGATTTTTATCAAAACAAGTTTACATGGTTTATGTATATTAGATTTGTTCTATATACATGCATGCTTCAATTGCTTAGACAAACTTTGTTTGATAATCTATTCCATGTGTTTTATGTTTTGGTATTTACAACAAAACATATTTTTGGACTTAATGACAAAAATCATGATATATATATGTTTCTTGTATATTGAATTTCTATTCATATACAATATGCTTCAAAGTGTTTAAATATCATATTTTTGTATCATGGATGAGTTTTAGACAATGTGTATTTTCTATTCAAAATACAAGGTTTTAGAAAATACGGTTTTTGGTTTTTAGCAGAATTTCTATGACACAAAAATTGTCTAAAATGTTTGAAATTTGTGTTAGGATTTTTAACACAAGTTTGTATTTCAATATAAAATAATAAAACTATTTTTGTGGAATTTTAGAGATTTTGTGGGATTTATTGGAATATTTTTTACCTCAGTTTTCTGACCCATTTGCTGCCTGCCAGGCTAGTTCGGTCGACCGTATCGGTCGACCGCATGTAGCCGGTCGACCGTCACGGTCGACCCGACGACGTGCACAAACCTGTGCACGTTCTGGCACAGTCAGCGGTCGACCGGGACGGTCGACTGGAGCAGAATAATCTGCTCTCGGGATTTTTCGGTCGACCGGGCGGTCGACCGTTAGTTGCCAACGGTCAAAAATTGACCGTTGGACGGTCGACCGGGCCGGTCGACCGGAAGGCTATTTCTGGCAAATTTCTGTCAACGGCTATTTTCTGATAATTGCCTATAAATACCCCATTTGTAAGAGTTTTTCTCTAAGAATTTTTGTGCGAATTTTTCCATTCTCTCAGGTGTTTTTACAGCAATCAAAATAGGTTTTTGGATTCAAATTGAACAATCTTTTTGGTGTTTTCATTAGGGTTTGAAAAATCAAAGAAAGGGTTTTGGGAAAAGCTTTTGAATTGAACTTCTCTATCTTGGTTTCATTTATTCCCAAAGATTTTCTTTGAGTTGCTGGTTTCAAATCCTTGGTTTTCTCCACACTTGAGCTATAATCTACTATCTATATCTATAGGATATTTGTGTGGGAAAAGATATTGTTTGTGGTTGTTGTTTGAAACCACTTAGTTGTAAACCCATTTCTTGCTTTGTGCCATTTCCCTCATTGTGTTGAGGAGGTTGTGCAAATTGGGTTGTGAGGAGTTTTGTGTAAACTTGGTGCTAATCCCTCAAGTTGTGAGGTGATTGTTTGTTGTATTGGAGGAGTGCCTCAAGAAGGAGGTTGAGATTGTAAGAAGGGGAGTTGGGAACTCCTTGTAATTGTGATTGCCCCAAATCCTCAGTGGAGGTTCCCTTAGTGGGAGTCCTTAGTGGACAAGCTAGTGGATTGGAAATCCTTCGTGTGTCGAAGGCGGGGATGTAGAGCTGGGTGCTCGAACCTCGAAACATATCTTGTTGTTTGCGCTTGATCCATTGACTCTCTCTATCTCTCTCTTTACTTTGTGCCTTGCCTTATTCATATTGTGCATTCATATTTGCTTGGCTTGGTTGTGTGTGAATCATTTGTTGATCACACTTGAGTGTAATTTGCATTAAGTTTTTAAATTCCGCATTTAGTTCATAGATTAGCATTGTCACCTATTCACCCCCCTCTAAGTGACTTTTCAATTGGTATCAGAGCTAGCGCTCCTGATATTTAGGTTTAACCACCTAGGAGTGTGATCTTGGTTTGCTAATCTTCATTTGCATCTCATTTGCACTCATACTAGTTTGCTCTCATGGCTAGCCCTCCTATGTTTGACCATACTAGACTTGACTCTTGGAAAGTTAACATGACTAGATATTTAAAAACACTAGGTCATCTAGTTTATCAAGCCATCACCATAGAAGCCCTCCCAAATACTAGTAAGCATAAGAAGGCCAATGCACTTGCACTTCAAACACTTAGAGCATCTTTTGATAATAATCTCTTACTTGTTTTTGATAGTTTTAACTCGGCTTTTGCAGTTTGGAGCGTCTTGACATCTCCGGAGCTTCCAAGGATCATCAACAATATGAGGAGATCTAGGAGAGATGTATCCGAAGAGCCTTGTTTCATGGCATATGGGAATGACTCCCATGAGGTACAATCGGACTCTCAAATACATGATAGCTCTAGCTCTTATTGCCATGGATGTTTTGAGGTTCAAAATTTAAATGTTGAACTTGCTTCTAAGCTTGAAAAATTCTTGGAAAAACATAACTCTTTGAAAGAAAAACATTTTGATTTACAAAAAGAAATGAAGGATTTATGCTCTACTTTTGAAACCGTTTTGCAAGAGAAGGAAGAGATTACTAGTGAATGTGACTCACTAAGATCTCAACTAGACATTGCTTTAAAAGAAATTGAAGTTTTAAAAGGCAAAAATGATTGTGATGATATTTGGAGCACAATGAGATTTTATCCTCAAGATTGGATTGTGTTTTCAAAGAAAACCTTACCTTGAAAAATAAAATTGATTCTATTACTAAAGAATTGAATTTGATTTTGTCTAAAAATGAATCTTTGCAAAATGATATTGATATTCATGTTTGCCATGCTAGTGTAGCTTCTACTTCTTGCACACCTATTGCATGCTCCACTTTGTCTTCTAGCATAGAAAATGATATAAATAATTTGAAGAAAAGTGTTGATTGTTTGGGCTCCACCTTGAGCCATTGTGCCATGAATCACACACGTTTGGAAACCTTGATTCGCAAGAAACAAGTTCCAACCTTGCATGCACACCCATCTAGGCATACACATACTTCTCATGATCACCATCATCATATGTATGCTCACGTGTACACTTGTACACATTGTGGTCGAAAAGGCCACCTTGCTAGATTTTGTTATGATCGCATCTATCATGAAAATTTAGCAACTAATTTTGTTTGGGTGAGAAAAGAAACTAACCCCGTGGACCCACTAGAAAATGAGTACCAAAAACCACCTCTTTGGTTTTTGATGTAGGTGGGAGCTCTCGCATCACGTGAGAGTGGAGGTACCTTGAGGTGGATGCGTTCCGAGCTTGAATGAGAACTATTTGGATGCTTCACTCTCAAGGAGATTAGGTGGAGATGACCACCATGTTTTGGAGAACTAGAGATGCACCTTCATTAGTTTTGGTATCATTCTCTAACTCCCATTTATTATTTACATGCTTTTTAGATCATTCATTTATAGCATGTTGTGTTTTGATGATTATGCCTTGTTCATTAGACTTGAGATATACATGTTTAGTTACTTGAGCACCCATGTTTCATATGGATCTATATTTAGTGTTCACTTCTTGTTTAAGCTAACATGTATGCCCTAGATCTAATGCACATGCATATGCATAATGATCATATGATGTTCATGATTCCATGATTTTTGTTTAGATGATTATATGGATGTTGTGATATATCTTGTGTGCATTTCATCATTGCACTTTATTCATTCTTTGTTCGATCAATTCTCATACAACAAGGTTGCATTGCGCACCTCTAACCCATTCAAGGGAATCAGGAGGAAGGAGTTCAGAACCCTTCACGGGGTATACGGCTCTTAGTCTTGTTTTGAGAGATCGTTGCATCATACATCCATCTTAGTTTTAAAAAGTCATTAATACTTCATATTTTTGATTAATATGATCATATTAATTTTTGACCCGTTTTATGCCTCATGATTTGATTACTTGCTTGAATGTTAGTTTTTCATTAAGACTAAGATTTATACTTGTACAACTAGTGAGCTACAAATAGACCTTTATATATTTGTGCTTGAACGCTCATTTGTAGTCATTTGATGTACTAGTATAGTCTAGTTTTGATGATTCATGCATTTGACTTGTATTCCTCATTTTAATGTGTTTCTATGATCTTGTGGTTGACTTCATGTATATGTCTATCTTGTCCAAATTATTGTTTATACATATACATCCTTGAGCCACGTGCCTTCATGCATATACTTTTGTGGACTCTTCATGTTTGGGATATGTATGTATACTTTAGTTTGTACATGACATACATATGCCTTGAAGTTTAAATCATTATGATGATTTCCATGTTTGATTGTGATTTCAATTGATATGATGATTTCAATAAATTACATGATTCACTATTATATCAAGATTTGATAATTTCTATATTAAGCTTAATTGTCCATTTTCATGATGAAATGTATTTCACATTACACTTGTTCACTCACTTTATTATGTTTCTCATGATTGTGTTTTTCATGAGTATGATATGAGCTTTATGGACTTTGAGTGTTTAGTGATCTTGTGATTTTCATGTTTCATGAAAAATCCTTTTTGTTTTATCTTGAAGGATTTCTACTAGTTCTCAAATTTTTCATAAACTAGTTGGTATTCTTCAAATTGGTAGAGACTTTCAAACATACTATATTGTTCAAATCATTTTTTGAAAACCCCTACCATCTATGGGCGGTTGGATGGGAGATCATGTTCTTGTATGCTTTATAATGAAAATCCTTTTTATCTTGAACCATGATTGGGTGGTAGGTTATATGAGTCATACACTTGTATTTATTGTTATTTCAATTGGTATCATTGAATTCTTTCAATTGGTATCGATATGACATCTTTTTGTATACTCATATATGTTTGTATTTTATATA
The DNA here is from genome assembly GCA_038442645.1 of Agave tequilana. Lineage (NCBI taxonomy): Eukaryota > Viridiplantae > Streptophyta > Magnoliopsida > Asparagales > Asparagaceae > Agave > Agave tequilana. Next base: position 45,779 of record JAVJIF010013895.1, read on the forward strand.
TGTATGCTTGCACTTCATATAGTATCAAATTTCAATCTATCTTTTACATACATATATAGATGATTTATTTGTGCTTCAAGATATCACAAATTTTGTTTATGCTTAGCTTGAACTTTTCAAATTAAAACAATGTTAAAGCAAATTTTCAATTGATTTAATTTTCAATTGGTATCTTGTGTTTTAAAGAATAATAGTTTCATTTGATATCAAGATTTGTTTTTAAGGAAATTCAAAATTAGTATTGTTTAATTCCAAAATTGGTATCTAGTTTGTTTGTTTACAATTGGTAGGTTATTTGTTTACTTACTAATTGGTATCAAGATTTTCATTTTATTTGTATTTTCAATTGGTATATGTTCTCGTTTTTATTTCAATTGATTTGTTGTTTTTCAATTGGTATCAATATACACTTCATTGTCACATTTTTTTGGTATCATATTTGATTTAACCCTTTATTAGTTCTTTGCTTTGAACAAAAAGGGGGAGAAAAAAAATTTATTGTTTTTGCTTTTATTTTTAACCCTTTTTGATGATTGACAAAAAGGGGGAGAAGAATTTGAGTTTTATATGCATATTTGTGTTTGCATATAGTTTACATTTGATGAAAAGAAGCCTTGTTTATATGCATGTCTATGCATGTTTTATTATGTTTCATTTTTATTGGTATCAAGAGCATGTTTTGATATTGTTTTAAACACATATAAACATGTTGTTAAGAACATTCATTGCATATCTTATATGTTTTATTGTTATGCATGAGTTAAGGGGGAGCTTCTTTGAAGCTTTACTTTAATCCATGCATATATAACTCCATGAGTTTTGTCATCATCGAAAAGGGGGAGATTGTTGGCCCAAAGGCCTTCCACTCTAGTTTTGATGATGATTAACTCATGTAGTTATGTGTACTAATTATCTTGTGATGTTTAAGTTTCAGATCATTAATCAAGATATTAGTTGGTGAAATCTTCCACACATCTTTCACATGTTGATTCAAGAGCCCGAGCGTCAAAGATCATACATTGCACTTGCTCGGTGAATCAAGGAGCTTTGGATCAAGCCGTCTTGGAGATTGCGCTCTAGCTTGGAGATTGCGCTCTACAAGAAGACTTAGGTATCCATAGTTTTAGTTTTGAGTTTAGATCCTAATTGTAAAGATTAGTATAGTATGATAAGCTCAAGTTCACAACACACACCTTTCATGTTTTGATTTTCGGTTTTAGGTTTAACCGATCTTGGTTTTCATGAATAGATTTTTATCAAAACAAGTTTACATGGTTTATGTATATTAGATTTGTTCTATATACATGCATGCTTCAATTGCTTAGACAAACTTTGTTTGATAATCTATTCCATGTGTTTTATGTTTTGGTATTTACAACAAAACATATTTTTGGACTTAATGACAAAAATCATGATATATATATGTTTCTTGTATATTGAATTTCTATTCATATACAATATGCTTCAAAGTGTTTAAATATCATATTTTTGTATCATGGATGAGTTTTAGACAATGTGTATTTTCTATTCAAAATACAAGGTTTTAGAAAATACGATTTTTGGTTTTTGGCAAAATTTCTATGACACAAAAATTGTCTAAAATGTTTGAAATTTGTGTTAGGATTTTTAACACAAGTTTGTATTTCAATATAAAATAATAAAACTATTTTTGTGGAATTTTAGAGATTTTGTGGGATTTATTGGAATATTTTTTACCTCAGTTTTCTGACCCATTTGCTGCCTGCCAGGCTAGTTCGGTCGACCGTATCGGTCGACCGCATGTAGCCGGTCGACCGTCACGGTCGACCGACGACGTGCACAAACCTGTGCACGTTCTGGCACAGTCAGCGGTCGACCGGGACGGTCGACCGGAGCAGAATAATCTGCTCTCGGGATTTTTCGGTCGACCGGGCCGGTCGACCGTTAGTTGCCAACGGTCAAAATTGACCGTTGGACGGTCGACCGGGCCGGTCGACCGGAAGGCTATTTCTGGCAAATTTCTATCAACGGCTATTTTCTGATAATTGCCTATAAATACCCCATTTGTAAGAGTTTTTCTCTAAGAATTTTTGTGCGAATTTTTCCATTCTCTCAGGTGTTTTTACAGCAATCAAAATAGGTTTTTGGATTCAAATTGAACAATCTTTTTGGTGTTTTCATTAGGGTTTGAAAAATTAAAGAAAAGGGTTTTGGGAAAAGCTTTTGAATTGAACTTCTCTATCTTGGTTTCATTTATTTCCCAAAGATTTTCTTTGAGTTGCTGGTTTCAAATCCCTTGGTTTTCTCCACACTTGAGCTATAATCTACTATCTATATCTATAGGATATTTGTGTGGGAAAAGATATTGTTTGTGGTTGTTGTTTGAAACCACTTAGTTGTAAACCCATTTCTTGCTTTGTGCCATTTCCCTCATTGTGTTGAGGAGGTTGTGCAAATTGGGTTGTGAGGAGTTTTGTGTAAACTTGGTGCTAATCCCTCAAGTTGTGAGGTGATTGTTTGTTGTATTGGAGGAGTGCCTCAAGAAGGAGGTTGAGATTGTAAGAAGGGGAGTTGGGAACTCCTTGTAATTGTGATTGCCCCAAATCCTCGGTGGAGGTTCCCTTAGTGGGAGTCCTTAGTGGACAAGCTAGTGGATTGGAAATCCTTCGTGTGTCGAAGGCGGGGATGTAGAGCTGGGTGCTCGAACCTCGAAACATATCTTGTTGTTTGCGCTTGATCCATTGACTCTCTCTCTATCTCTCTCTTTACTTTGTGCCTTGCCTTATTCATATTGTGCATTCATATTTGCTTGGCTTGGATGTGTGTGAATCATTTGTTGATCACACTTGAGTGTAATTTGCATTAAGTTTTTAAATTCCGCATTTAGTTCATAGATTAGCATTGTCACCTATTCACCCCCCCTCTAGGTGACTTTTCACAGACGTCCTAAGATGACGAGAGTTTTAGACCTAGGATTAGAAACTGGTTGAGTTTCTAGAATAATAAAATCATTTGGGTGATGAATTCCCCAATTCAGATAAAGACATCGGTTACTCCCCCCTTTGGAACTTTAACTGACTGGTCAGCTAACTGGATCGTAACTTCAGTAGGACTAAGCTTGCCTAACCCAAGTTATTTGTATACTGGGTAGGGGAGAAAATTGATACTTGCTCCCAAATTAAGAAGTGCTTGATTAATTTCAGCTTGACCTATTGTGCAAGAAATGATAGGTCAACCATGATCCTTGTACTTGACAGGGATCTGATTAGATGATATCTCACTAATATTAGTGGCTAGAAAAACTTTCTTAGGCACATTAGTCTTTCTCTTCTTGGTGCGCATGTCCTTAAGGAATTTTGCTTAGATAAGGACTTGTTGTATTGCATCAAGAAGCGATAAATTAATCTTTACTTGATTAAACATCTCAAGTATTTTCTCCATGTGTGTATTATTATCACTCTTAAGCCTATTCAAAATGGGACTATAGGCTTATGCACCTGCTCAACTGACTTATCTTTTTGATCGGAGTTGGGTCGAGTGGGACAAGAAGTGGATGCAAGTTTCTAGGATTTGGCAATGGTGGACTAGGCAGAATTCTTTTGGGTCTTTCACTAATTGGATTAGCTTGCTGACTGAATTGATTCTCTAACCTAGTAATGGTTTGATAAGTGTTTGTTGGGTCTTGTTGAAAGTATCCATCTTTCTTTCCATATTGGAGAATCTTGTATCCATTTGTGAATTTTGGAAAGAAGGTGGTGGAACTTGATTAGGAAACTTTTGTTGATAATGAGATGGTTGAAAATTGTTGGAGAAGTTGGGCCTAGATTGATCATTGGTGTTTTGGCCCCATGAGAAATTCGAGTGATTTCTCCAACCGAGATTGTACGTTTGTGAATATGGATTATTGTTGGGTCTTATGAAAGCTGCATTCATATGTTCGGGCAATATTTGATGAGCAAGGAAAACAGGACACTCTTTGAACACATAGTTATAACTTGACAGTAAGTGCACTCTGCAAATGTGGATTGTATTGGGCTGATTGACTTACTGAGGCTGGCTCCTTAGTTTCTAGAGCATCCCGTCTTCGCATAATGCTAGCAAGTTTAGCATCCGTTGTTATGGATGTCTCTATTGAATGGATACCTCCTTTTGACGAGGTGGGGTTACTATTCTTAGATTTATCGGGAGTTGGTTCCCATCGAATAGTCTTCTCCACTAAATCTTCATATATTTCTCACCCTTCATGTTCATCCTTTGATCGGTCACTAATATTGCACATTCATTATCATATTCTCATACTTATTATAAAATAAACTCTGCTTTTTCCTAATTATTATTTAATTTATTTGCAGACCCATTCATAAAGGAGAGGGAAGAGAAATGAGCCTAAAAGCCCATCAAATTCTAATTTAAATTAGAATTAATTTGAAGTCAGTAAATCAGGACAGATCATGTCGGTTCAGATAGATTAAAAATCAGTTAGAACAAATCCCTATAAATCAATCGGTTGAAGCTAAAGATCAAAGGCCATTTCGTCAAAATGAGGACTTAAACTACAAATCTAGCAGAAGATAAGTCGGGGAGTACCACCAATAGGGTGTGGTCACCTGGCCACACCCTGGCCATGGAAACGTGGCCAAAGCCGCGTTTTCGCGGCTTGGTTAGTAAGTTGGGGGAGCGTTTTCTCCCCTTATCTTTGTACACTCTTATAGGTTGGGTTTTGCCTATAAATACTGGGATTTTCAGAGCGTACAGAGAACAACTATGCAGAGATAGAATTTAGTTTGCTTTTCTATTCTTTGTAGTGTAGGTTTTTGTTTTTCTTTTCATGTAATTTTCAATTTTAATTTATGTAAATCAGAGGAGATCAGAGTTTCATAGGAGAATGAGAATGAAGCTTGTGCTGAGAGTGACACCGGTGTAAGATTTTCTTCTTTTCTCTTATTATTATAAAATTGAATCTGTAGTTCCCCTTTTGTATGTACTTTGTTTTTGTTCTTCTTTTTCTTCTTTACTTTTCTTCTTTTGGTACCAAATTGCTATCCAAGTGAGTCTTAAAGTATCGAAAGAGCCTTGCCTTTGCGAGTGCTACCGATAGCTCATGACGATGGATTTTTAGTTTCATTCTGTATCACTTCATACTTGCAACGTCTTAATGATATAATATGGAGGAGACATGAATCAACTCTTATGAGCTATACGTTGATTGCCTCACTTTAAGGTAACATCATTGCAAAAGATTCAAGGTAAGCATTTGGCCAAAGGAGGTAAGTAACTTTTAGATTCTTTTCTTTTAATTCTTTAGTTTAGAACACCACAATCTACCACTTCTTTTATCACTCCTTTTCCATTTCTTTGTATATATCATTTCTAATTTCTCCTTTTTCTTAGTCTACCATCTTCTTTCTAATTCAACTTTAAATCAATTTTTCCTTTTTCTTTTAAAGAACTAAAGAAAAACTTTAACCATACTTTGTAGCTTAAAAGAGAACTTACTAAAAAGCTTCCATAGCTAGTCCCTCCTTGTGGATCACGACCCGCATAGCCACTTGCTATTGCGGTAGAATTGAGCACCTTGCACTTCTATTTTGTATTTCTGAAATTCTGTATTTTTGTGCCGGTCCTATCTCAATCAAATTTTGGCGCCGTTTCCAGGGAGGTACGATAAGTTATTCTCTTTTTAGATTTACAATTTTGGTTAACTTTCTTCTTTATTCTTGGTGTACAGATTTGACAACAAGGAATTTTTGCTACAGTGGATATATAAGTGGCTTTAGACTCTGCTCAAGAAAGCAGAGCCAAGAAACCCTCAGATTTGCTACATTCCTGTGGCAATCTGAGTGAACTACTAACCATTATTTTTTGCAAGTTGGCTGTAGTGCGAAGTTTCATATCTATAACTATCTATTTCCTTGTTTATCTCACGGTATTTACTTTCTAACCTCAATAGTAAAATGATGTTTGTTAAATGCTAAAAATAGTTTAGAGTTTGCATTTGGCACGTGTCTAATTTGTTTAAATTTATATTACTGTTGAAAAATGCTGGAGCAAAAGGTACATTTGCAGGCATATAGTTTAGGAAATATTCTTTAGTGATTATTTGCTTGTTGAATGTTACTTTTCTTTATCCTGCACACCTTGCACAATCAATCTTAAGGGCTTGTCCTATAAATAAGATAAGATGGGGAAGTCATTACCCTCCCTTAGCCCACAAACAATCTCCTCACTCACTAACCTAAGACTAACTAAAACTGAGTAGACGTTGGCCCTAGGGACATCTCGGACTCAATTAGGCGATTATCCTAAGGGGGAAGGTGTTAGAATTTGACTCCTGCCAAATCAGTGTCTAAGGAAAGGGATTGAGGGGCGAAACCCCGAAGGCTGGTGGTTTGGCTTAATTAGGCCTGTCGCTTTTGCGCGGATACCTCCCACCAATCTTGCCCTGACCTGACTGATTAGCTTGTGGTCAAAGTCTGCAATTTACCTCCTGTCGACAGTCTAACCAGTTAGGAGTCGTCTAGGTCAAAGGTCTACCCTAACTTAGTTTAGAATTTTTTTATTTATTTGTTTATTTGATTGTGTTTCTTTTTTTTTGTGTTTGACATTTCTTGTGTGATATGACTTATACTAACAATTTTTTCAATTTTAATGGTAATCCATAATACACACCAACCTCTTTTTCGGATATTACCAACCCGGCATATCATAACTTTAACCAACATAGTGTGCCGGATTGGTCTTATCCGAATCAATATAACTCATGCCCCCAATCTTGTGACCATAATTTCTAGAATAATTTGAACTCTTCACAGAGTCAATGGGGATTCACCTCCCCCGAGTCCAATTTTCAACCAACTTGTCCTCCTTATCCACCTTGTCCACAATATTTCTAAGATTCATACTCAGTTCCACCAGTCCAAAATAGAAAACCATCAATTTTGAAAATGAGTATGCATGAGTCCAAATAACAATCACAAAATCTGACGGACTCACAATTTCACCACCAATTTCAAAACAACACTTCATCTTTTCAAGTCCAATCGCAACAAAACGATGAACCAATCAACTATGAAAAGATGCTTGAAGCCATGACTCAGGCTCAAAACGCTCGTAATAATGACATAGATATTTGACCATGTTCTCACCGTTTGACGATTTCTGATGTTTCTAACCATTCTGTTAGAGTCGAAGAGTCATGTTGTTTTGAAAAACAAGGTTCCATTTCAGCACAATAATTTGAACTTGTCCAAACTTTAAATTTTGAAAATGACATTGACAGTTTGGCAAGTTATCCCTTTCCTAAAATTGAACTTGAGAATGAATATGATCATGAACCTCAACTTAGTGATTCAATTCTATTTCCTTATTCAATTATAACTCCGGTGCCTTCACCTGATTTCAATCTTTTTCCCGAGTTAACATTGGATCCTGTGCCAATTCATAATGAAATTGAATTGCCAATCTTTGATGATCATCATATTAAACTTGACCAATTTCATACTTTTGAAAGTCTCATTGACAAATTGGCAAGTTCTCAATTTTATGAAATTGAACTCAATGAGAAATGTGACCTAGATTCTCAATTTTGTGATCCAGTTCAAATTCCGGAATCAATATTGACTCCTGTTTTGTTACCCGTCTTGAGTAATATTTTAGAGTCAGTTTTGATTCCCACACCTTTCATTCTTGAACTTGAATCACTAATATTAAGTCACATTATATTGTGGGAAAATGAATATGGACTTGAGTTTCAACTTCTTGATTTGGACCCACTTCCTGATCCAATCTTGACTCCTGAACCTTTACTTGACTTGAGTCTAAGTCAATCATTCTATCTTTTCACACTCCATTTGGGACAAGACGGTTGACAAAATTGACTCCGAAATTAATTATGAAATTTAGAAATTAGATTGGGTTAAATTTTTAATAACAACTGTTTATATATACATCATTTTAGTGGGTTATATAAGAGAGATTTCTGGTGGGTTCCTCCGAACTCCACGAAAAGTCGATTGAGCCGCATTTTGTGGACCAATAAGACCACCACCGGAACCACCACCTTAAGGTAGTATTTTTCTCCCCTTTCTTCTTTTTCATGCATCTATGCATTAATTCATACATTGAGGACAATGCATGAGATAGGTGTGGGGGAGGGTCTAACATTAACATTTTCTTTTCTTTTAAAGAACTTTTTGAAAATAGAAACAATATTTTGACATAATTTTTGTAAGAAATTAAGTCAATTTTAAGGAATAGGAAAATCAAAATTAGAATTCCTTAAACTTGGTAAAATAAGATTATTTGTTTGATTTTTAGGGTTAGGAAGATAATTTGTCAACGTAATTTAGTCTTGATCTTTACTTTAATGAAATATGCACACTTCATACACTTGCACACTTAGGGTTCAAAAACAAATATTCTTATGCCTTATATAAAAAAAATATCTATGAAAGATGAACAAATCTAATTATTGATTAGCTAGGTGCTTTGGCCTAAGCAAGCCTTAGTATTTATGTGAAAGATGATTAGATAAGTTTGATGATATATATATATATATATATATATGTATGTATGTAAATCCTCTGATTAAGCTTGATATTTGTGCTTAATAAAGCATAAGTATTCATGCCTAAAAACGGTTCATATAATAAAATTCTTAGTTTTGTAGCCTTGTTTGCTCGAGCCTTAAGTCCTTGGGGTGTTTTCTCACTCGGTGCCCTAAGACCGTTTGGTTTGGGAGTCACCGATTAAAGGCTCGTTACATGGGCAGATTAGAAAGCCTAATAAAACTAAGGAATAATACCACCAAAATATATATATAAATAAATAAGGCATAAGAGTTAGAGTTAAAGAACCCTTAGTCAAAACTTCATGGTCACGAAGGTGCATATGATTTAGGGTAAAGTAATAGACCAGATAAGAAGTACAATTTGACTTCTTACTTTGATAGATAACAATTTTTTGAATAGAGACTAAGTTTAGGAATGAAAATTTTGGTTTTCCTATAACTTATAGATTACTTAAATCTTACAATAATATTTCAAATATTTTTCTTTCAAAATGTGTTTTCAAAATACTAACATTTTTCTCTTTCTTTACGGATTTTGTGGGTGTAATCCACTGAAAACCCTCACGAGACAAAACTCGTCCTCTAGGGTAAACCTAGAGGTTTAAACGGCTTATTGTACATGCTCAGTGCAATCGCATGACCTGCGAAAGTGATCTAATAATCTTTAGTATAGTTTAGTTGTTTTGCTCGAGGACGAGCAAAAGATAGGTATGGGGGTGTGATTGGTCGCTAGTATTGCACATTCAATATCATATTCTCATACTTATTATAGAATAAACTCTGCTTTTCTCTAATTATTATTTAATTTATAGCAGGACCATTCCTAAAGGAGAGGGAGAGAAATGAGCCTAAAAGCCCATCAAATTCTAATTTAAATCAGAATTAATTCGAAGCCAGTAAATCAGGGCAGATCAGTTCGGTTCAGATCGGTTGAAAACCAGTTAGAATAAATCCCTACAAATCAATCGGTTGAAGCCAAAGATAAAAGGCCATTTCGTCAAAATCCGGACTTAAACTGCAAATCCAGCTGAAGATAAAAGCAAATCGAAAAGCCGGGGAGTACCACCAATAGGGTGTGGCCACCTGGTCACACCCTGGCCGCGAAAACGCGGCTGAAGCCGCATTTTCGTGGCTTGTTTAGTGAGTTAGGGGGAGCATTTGCTCCCCTTATCTTTGTACACTCTCATAGGTTGGGTTTTGCCTATAAATACTGGGATTTTCAGAGCGTACAGAGAACGACCATGCAGAGATAGAATTTAGTCCACTTTTTCATTCTTTGTCGTGTAGGTTTTTATTTTTCTTTTCATGTAATTTTTAGTTTTAATTTATGTAAATCAGAGGAGATCAGAGTTTCATAGGAGAATGAGAATGAAGCTTGTGCTGAGAGTGACACCGGTGTAGGATTTTCTTCTTTTCTCTTATTGTTATAAAATCAAATCTATAGTTCCCCTTTTGTATGTACTTTGTTTTTGTTCTTCTTCTTCTTCTCTACTTTTCTTCTTTTGGTACCAAATTGCTATCCAAGTGAGTCTTAAAGCATCAAAAGAGCCTTGCCTTTGCGAGTGTCACCGATAGCTCATGACGATGGATTTTTAGTTTCATTCTGTATCACTTCATACTTGCAACGTCTTGATGATATAATGTGGAGGAGACAGGAATCAACTCTTATGGGCTATACGTTAATCGTCTCACTTCAAGATAACATAATTGCAAAAGATTCAAGGTAAGCATTTGGCCAAAAGAGGTAAGTAACTTTTAGATTCTTTTCTTTTAATTCTTTAGTTTAGAACACCACAATCTACCACTTCGTTTATCACTCCTTTTTCATTTCTTTGTACATATCGTTTCTAATTTCTCCATTTTCTTAATCTACCAGCTTCTTCCTAATTCAACTTTAACTCAATTTTTCCTTTTTCTTTTAAAGAACTAAAGAAGAACTTTAACCATACTTTGTAATCTAAATGAGAACTTACTAAAAAGCATCCATAGCTAGTCCCTCCTTGTGGATCACGATCCGCATAGCCACTTGCTATTGCGGTAGAATTGAGCACCTTGTACTTTTATTTTGTATTTCTGAAATTCTATATTTTTGTACAGGTCCTAACTTAATCATCCTTTTTCAAAAATCCCTCTTAACACATGATTTCTAATAGAGTCTTAGTTTGATAATCTAAATCATTATAGAGAATTTGGCATAACCGCCACTTCTCTAGGCCGTGATGGGGGCATTGGGCAAGGAGATTGTTAAAGCGCTCAAAGTATTTTCAAAATGGTTTGGCTATTTCTTTCTTAAACTGCATTATGTTTTTTTTAGATAAGAGCAGTTTTATGGATATGGTAGAATTTCTTCAAGAAGTGTTGGCCCAGAGGTCTTTCACCCTAGTTTTGATAATAACTAACTTATGAAGTTATGTTACTAATGATCTTGTGTTTATTAAGTTTCAGCATTACTTGTGTTTAGCTTCTACAAAGGAATCGAAGTCAAGATTTGAAGATATTACGTGTTGATTCAAAAGCTCGTGCGTCAAGATCGCATCAAGTACTCGAGATAGAGTCATGCTCTTTGGATCATATTTGGATCAAGTCGATTTGGAGAAGAAGATCGACAAGAAGACTTGTATCTAGGTTTGTTTAGATATTTTATTTAGATCTTGTGTAAGGATAGAATAGCTTTGAGTTGCTCAAGTTCACACACACAAGTAAATAGTTTTGGTTTTGGTTTAACCATTTCGTTTATGTATATTTGGTTTACATCTCAATAGAATAAGTTTCATGGTTTACATATGTGTTGGATTCTATCTACACATATAGAGCTTTATTGTTTAGAAAAAGTTATTTCTATAAGTTCATGCATTTGGTTTATCATGTATACGTTTTGTATATCAAGTATACATATATCATTTTCTTGAATTGATTTCATCAAAAGAAGTTTACATGGTTTATATGTATATTGGATTTCATCCATATACATTGATATTTTGTATGTTCAGAAAAACTTATTTTGATGTATCTAGTTCATTTGTTTAAAATTTTGTTTGTATCAAAACTTAGTTTGGTATTTATTGTCAAAAACAATTATATCTCATCCACTATGTGTAATGAATTCTATCCATACACACTATGCTTCATTGTGTTTCAAATATCTTATTTTTGTATCAATACAAATTTCGGGGAAATCGGATTTTCAATTCAAAAGTTTGGGTTTAGAAAAATACAGTTTTTGGTTTATGCTTAAATTTCTTTACCTCAAAAATAGTTCACTTGTTTGTTTTATCGTTGATTTTTTATCACATATATTTGTACTTCAAATTATTTATATGGACTTATTTTTGTGAATTTTATTGGGATTTATTGAGATTTAATCAGATTTATCAAGTTGGTTTTTAAACGTTATATATTAGGTGTTTGGGCTGCATACCGCCAACAGACCGGTCGACCGAAGCATGGCTTGGTCAACTGGGCAGTCGACCGACAAACACAAAAATGTGCACATGCCCAAAGCCTTGGCTCGGTCGACTGACCGATCGACCGTAGCAAGGAGCGGTCGACCGACTGGCTCACCCAACTCTCGAGTAGGGGCCGGTCTATCGAGCGGTCGACCGACAGAGAATTTTTATTCTCCGTTCCTGAGGGGTGGTCAAACAGGCGGTCGACTGACAATCCTAACAGTCAGAAATCTGACCGTTGGCCAGTCGATCGGGCGGTCGACCGACAGCTCAGTTTTGACCTATTTTGAGCCCCAACGGCTAGTTTTTTGAACCCCTATAAATTGCGTTCTCTTGGCTAGTTTTTCACAAGGTTTTGGAAAGCAATATTTCCCATCTGCTATAAAGTTTTTACAACAAGTTTTAGATAAATTTTTGTGCTTTAAAATCAAAATCTTTATTTGTTTCAAAGTTTTGAAAAATCAAAAGAAAATATGTTTTGGTATTCTAGTTTCTTCTTCTATATTTCTATATCATTTTTAGAGTTTTTCCAAGTGTTTTTTTGTGTTTCTTTTTCAAAAACTTTGTGCACTCATATACTTGAGCTCTTCATTGCAAATCTATCCTCTAGGATCTTATATTGTGAGAGGTGTTTTGTTTGTGGTCTTTTGAGATCACCAAGTTTTGTTTTTGGTCTAAGTGATTACTAAGTTGTATTTATTTCTTTGCTTTATGCTTGGCTTAGTGCCTACCCTTTGTGTAGAGGTGTGTGATAGAGTTGGAGTTGTGTACTCCCTTTTTGTAAGTTATAATTTCTCGGTGAAGGTCCTTTGTTGAAGATCCTTAGTGGATAGTGAAAATCCTTCTGGGTGAAGGCGGAGACGTAGAGTAGTCGCTCGAACCTCAAAATATATCTTGGTGTTTGCATTTGGATCTCTCTCTCTCAACTCTTATATCTTGCATTATTATTATTGCTCATATCTTTACATGCTTGATATTATTTGTGTGCTTACACTTGTATTGAACCAAGAGAGCTATTAAAGCATCTCAACTTATAATTTAGAGAAATTGTGAGGAGAAGTTCCAGATCCCTTCACGGGGAATTCGGACTCACTCTTGGTTATAAATTGTGTGTTTATGTAAAAGTTTTAGTTCCGCATTATTTGTTATATAGATTAGCACTATACCTATTCATCCCCCTCTAGGTGTATTTTTTCAATTGGTATCAGAGCTAGCTGATTGCACATATTTATTACATTATTCTTTATTATATTTTCACATTTATCATATAATAAATCTGCTAAATTTCTTGTCTTAAATGTCTATTTTGCATAAGATAATCATGGGGAGAAAGAGGATAAAATCAAGTAAATATAAGTTAAATTCAGATTTAACTAGATCTATTTGGTTAAAGGAGGATGATCCCAAATCCAATTGGTTAAATTCAGTTTTTGGTGAATCAAGTGGTTAAATCTAAAGATCATCCGAGGATAACATCAAATACAGAGTCCAAATCTAAAGGGATACATGGATAGAGAGAAAATAAACAGTTGAGATGAAGCAAACTTGACTCAGATTCTGACTAGATATATTTTAGTATTTGAATCATAACTTTCGCTACCGAAATTAAAATCTAATGATTCAAGATAATTCAAAAAGAAGACCTAAAGGGCTAAAACTATTAAGTTAATCACTATTTCTAATTTTGTTATTTGATAAGTTATATTCAGCAATCAGTACACCAATAAGCTGCAGATCAGAACTGAATATCCACATCAAATCAAGTTTGGAGATAAGGGGAGGATTCAAATTTAGAAATATCCAACTTACCCTATCTTCATACTCCTCTAACCTCTGTATTTCTTTTATAAATACCTGCAATCTCAAAGGCAAAGGGAAACGACGAAGCAGAGAGTAGAATTTAGGCTAATTTGTAGTTTGTAACTTAGGTTTTTTTATTTTCTTTTATGTAATTTTTATTTTATTTATGTAACTGAGAGGAGAGGAGAGTTTCATGGAGGAATAAGAGCAAGCTTGTACTGAGGGTGACACCGGTGTAAGTAATCATTTCTTTCATTGTTATTTGAATCGAATCGAAATTTTCTTTTCTTTTCTATTCTTGTTTTTGTTTGCTTCCCTCTTCTGTGTTTGTGGATCCAAATAAAACCGATAGCCTCGAAGGTGCCTTGCCCTTGCAAGTGCCGTTGATGGCTTATGGTGATGAATATCCATTTTTATAGTAGTGTAGCTCGCTCCTTCATTTCATAGTGTAAATCGAGAATGGGGAAGTTCCTATTGTCATACTTCGCTCGCCTCCAAACAAAGGTACATCGTCGATACGGGTCAAAGGTAAGCAGGCGCCGAAGAGGTAAGTAAGTTTTTTTAGGTTTTCACTTTCTTTTTTTTTTTAAATTTTATCCCACAATCTCCCAATTCTTTTATCACTCTTTTCAATTTCTTTATATATATATCCATTTTTTATTTTCTCCACCTTCTTAATCTACCACTTTCTTCCTAACTTAACTTTAACTTATTTTTTTCTTTTTTTTTAACGAGCTAAAAGAAGATTTTTAACCATTGATTGTAACTTAAAAGAGAACTTGCTAAAAAAGCTTCCATTGCTAGTCCTTCCTTATGGATCACGACCCGCATAACGACTTGCTATAGCGATAGCATTGAGTACTTACATATTCTATTCTTAAGTTCTGAAATTCTGTATTTTCTGTGCGCAGGTCCAACTTCAATCAAATTTTGGCGCCGTTGCCGGGGAGGGACGGTAAGTTATTCTCTTTTAGATTTACATTTTTGGTTAACTTTCTTCTTTATTCGTGTACAGATTTAACAACAAGGAATTTTTGCTGCAGCGGACATATAAGTGGCCCTACACTCTGCTCAAGAAAGCAGAGCCCAGAAGCCCTCAGATTTGCTACATTCCTATGGCAATCTGAGTGAACGACTAACCTGTATTTTTGCAGGTTCGCTAAATTGCAAAGCTAAAATTTTGTAGCAATTTATTTCTTTGTTTATCTCACTGTACTTACTTTCTAACCTCAACAGTAAAATGATGTTTGTTAAATGCTAAAAATGGTTTAAACTTGCATTTAGGCACGTGTCTAATTCGTTTACATTTCATATTACTATTGAAGAGTGCTGGAGCAAAAGGTACTTATGCATAGCATGTACTTTAGAAAACATTCTTGGGTGATATTTGCTTGTATATGTTACTTTTCTATATCTTGTACACTTTGCACAATCAATCTTTAGGGCTTGTCCTATAAACAAGATAAAGTGGGAAAGTCATTACCCTCCCTTAGCTCACAAACAATCTTCTCACTCACTAATCCAAGCCTAACTAAAACTGAATAGACGTTGGCCCTAGGGATATCTCGAACTCAAATAGGAGACTGATCTAAGGGGCAAGTTGATTAAAATTTGTCTCTTGCCAAATCGGTGTCTAAGGTTGGGGATTGAAGGGCGAGACCCTGAAGGTTGGTGGTTTGAAATAATTAGGCCCGTTGCTTTAAGCACGGATACCTCCCACCAATCTTGCCCTACCTAGCCGATTACCTTGTGGTCAGATTCGGCAATATACCCCCGTGGATAGTCTAACCAGTTAGGAGTCATCTAGGTCTAAGGTCTACCCTAACTTAGGCTAGATTTTTTTCTTTTCTTTTAATTTGTTTGCTTATTGGTTTGTTTTTCTTTGTTTGTATTTGACATTTCTTGTGTGATATGGCTTATAACAACAATTTTTTAATTTTAATGGTAATCCATGTTATACCCCAACCTCTTTTTCGGATATTACCAACCCGACATATCATAACTTTAACCAAGCTAGTGTGCCGGATTGGTCTTATCCGAATCATTACATGCCCCAGTCCCAATACTATGAGCATGACTAGAATAATCATCACTACTCTTCACAGAGTCAATGGGGATACAACTCCCCTGAGTCATATTGTCAACTACCCTACCAACATCCAGCTTCATATACTCCTTCTCCCGAACAACCATTAGAAGAATCAATTGACAGGGAAAAGAGGATGGAAGCCTTAGATAAGCTTGAGCGACGAATTCAAATTTTAGAAGACTCAAAATCCCGTCAAAATTTTCAAGTCACAGATCCTTACTCTATTTTTCAAGGAGAACATGCCAACTTAAAAAAGAGTATGGAAACCATGATTCACTGCTAAAATGATCCACACGATATGATAGAAGCAAAAATTAGTAGATTGGAGAACATGCGTAGGAATAAGGAAACTCTCCCTATTCAATCTTTGACTATTCCCAACACTTCTAACCATATTGATGAAAACTAAGAATCATGGTATCTTAAAGACTTTGCCCAAGATTCAATTTCACCACAAAGCCTTCAACTTGACCAATATCAACCTAATTGGCAAGTTTTCATTTTAATGAGATTGAACTTGATAATGAATGTGAACCCGATCCTCAACTTTGTGTTCAGTTTTCATCTTCGAATCTATGTTGACTCCGGTATTCTTACCTAATTTGGACCAATTTTCTGAGCCAACATTTATTCCCGTACTCATAAATTTAAAAATTGAATTACTAATTTTGGATAGTCATATTCCATTGATGGAAAAGAATGTGAATATCAATTTTTGGACTTGGACTCAACGCTTGAACCAAAACTAACTCTGGAATCCAAAGTTGATTTTTCCGAGTTAGTATTAATTCCTGAACCTATTATTCTTGAGTCCAAGTCAACCATTCCACCTAGTCACATTTTTTTGTTGGACATAGGTATAGACCATGATGACTCCGTGATAATTTTCCAGGACTGGTCATGTAAAGAGAGTAAGTTTCACGATAGGATCTTTCATGATCCTATTCATATTGAGGAATCTAAATATGTAAATAGAAAAGAGGTCAATAAAGGTGGATTCTATGAACCGCCATATTATCTTGATTGGGTAGCAACCTTGACCCAATCAGACCACCACCGGAACCATCACCTTAAGGTAATATTTTCCTTCCCCTTCTTCTTTTTCATGCATCTATGCATTAATTCATACATTGAGAACAATGCATGAGATAGGTGTGGAGGAGGGTTCTAACATAACTTAGGTTTTCTTTTAATTATTCAAAAAAAATTATTAATATTTTCTTTACTTTTAAAAACTTTTTGAAAATAGAAACAATATTTTGACATATTTTTTGTAAGAAATTAAGTCAATTTGAAGGAATAGGAGAATCATAATTAGGATTTCTTATACTTGGTCAAAATAAGATTATTTGTTTGATTTTTTATACTTGTCAAAATAAGATTATTTATTTGATTTCTAAGGTTAGGAAGAAATTTGTGAAAGTAATTTAGTCTTGATTTTACCTTAAAGAAATATGCACACCTTATACACTTACACACTTAGGGTTCAAAAACAAAGATTCTTATGTCTTATAAAAAAAAGAAAAAAAATATATATATATATCTATGAAAAATAAACAAATCTAATTATTGATTAGGTAGGTGCTTTGGCCTAAGAAAGTCTTGGTATTTATGCAAAAGATAATTAGATAAGTTTGAAAATATATATATACAAATAAATCCTCTGATTAAGCTGGGTATTTGTGCCTCATGAAGCATAAGTATTCACGCCTAAAAGGGGTACATTTTATAAATAAAAACTCTTAGTTTCGTGGCCTTGTCTGCTCAAGTGTTTAAGTCCATAGGGGTGTTTTCTCACCTGGTGCCCTATGACTGTCCGGTTTGGGTGTCACCGACTAATGTCTCGTTACATGGGCAGATTAGAAAGCCTAATGGAATTGAGGAATAAATATCACCAAAAATAAATATAAATAAGGCATAAGAATTAGAGTTAAAGAACCCTTAGTCAAAATTTCACGATCACGAAGGTGCATATGACTTAGGGTAAAGTAATAGACTAGATGAAAAATACAGTTTGACTCCTTGCCTTGATTGATAACAAGTTTTTGAATAAAGACTAAGTTTAGGAATGAAAAGTTCAGTTTTCCTATAACTTATAGGTTACATAATTCTTACAATAATATTTTAAATATTTTTCTCTATCAAAATGTTTTTTTTCAAAATACTAACACTTTGTTTTCCTTTCTTTATGGATTTTGTGGGTGTAATCCACTGAAAACCCTCATGAGACAAAACTCGTCCTCTAGGGAAAACCTAGAGGTTTAACGGCTTGTTGCACATGCTCAGTGCAATCGCATAATCTGCGAAAGTGGTCAATAATTTTTGATTTAGTTTTATTGTTTTGTTCGAGGACGAGCAAAAGATAGGTGTGGGGGCGTGATTGCACACATTTATTGCATTTCCACATTTATCATATAATAAATCTGCTAAATTCCTTATCTTAAATGTCTATTTTGCAGAAGATAATCATGGGGAGAAAGAGGATAAAATCAAATAAATATAAGTTAAATTCAGATTTAACTAGATCTATTTGGTTAAAGGAGGATGATCCCAAATCCAATTGGTTAAATTCAGTTTTTGGTGAATTAAGTGGTTAAATCTAAAGATCAATCGAGGATAACATCAAATATAGAGTCCAAATCCAAAAGGATAAATGGATAGAGAGAAGATCAACGGATGAGATGAAGCAAATTTGACTCAAATTCTGACTGGATACATTTTAATATTTGAATCATAACTTTCGCTACCGAAATTCAAATCTAATGATTCAAGATACTCCAAAAAGAATACCTAAAGGTCTACAACTCTTAAGTTGATCACTATTTCTAATTCTATCATTTGATAAGTAATATTCAGCAATCAACACGCCAATAAGCTGCAGATCAGAACTGAATATCCACATTAAATCAAGTTTGGAGATAAGGGGAGAATTTAAATTCAGAAATATCCAGCTTTTCCTATCTTTATACTCCTCTAACCTCTGCATTTCTCTTATAAATACCTGCAATCTCAAAGGCAAAGGGAAACGATGAAGCAGAGAGTAGAACTTAGGCTAATTTGTAGTTTGTAACTTAAGTTTTTTTTATTTTCTTTTATGTAATTTTTATTTTATTTATGTAACTGAGAGGAGAGAAGAGTTTCATAGAGGAATAAGAGCAAGCTTATACTGAGGGTGACACCGATGTAAGTAATCTTTTCTTTAATTGTTATTTGAATCAAATCGAAGTTTTCTTTTCTTTTCTATTCTTACTTTTGTTTGCTGATTGGTCACTAATATTGCACATTTATTATCATATTCTCCTACTTATTATAGAATAAACTCTGCATTTTCCTAATTGAATGTTTAATTTATTTGCAGGCCCATTCCTAAAGGAGAGTGAAGAGAAATGAACCCAAAAGCCCATCAAATTCTAAATTAAATCAGAATTAATTTGAACTCAATAAATTAGGGCAGATCAGGCCGGTTCAGATCGGTTGAAAACCAGTTAGAACAAATCCCTACAAATGGATCGGTTGAAGCCAAGGATCAAAGGCCATTTCGTCAAAATTCCGGATATAAACTGCAAATCCAGATGAAGATAAATACAAATCGAGAAATCGGGGAGCACCACCAACAGGGTGTGGCCACCTGGCCACACCCTGGCTGCGAAAACGCGGCCGAAACCGCATTTTCGCGGCTTTGTTAGAGAGTTAGGGGGAGCGTTTGCTCCCCCTATCTTCATACGCTCTAATAGGTGGGGTTTTGCCTATAAATACTGGGATTTTCAGAGCCTACAGGGGAGGATCATGCAGAGATAGGATTTAGTCCAGCTTTTCATTCTTTGTAGTGTATGTTTTTGTTTTTCATTTCATGTAATTTTTAGTTTTAATTTATGTAAATCAGAGGAGATCAGAGTTTCATAGGAGAACGAGAACGAAGCTTGTGCTGAGAGTGACACCGGTGTAAGATTTCCTTCTTTTCTCTTATTGTTATGAAATCGAATCTGTAGTTTCCTTTTGTATGTACTTTATTTTTGTGTTTTTCTTCTTCTTCTCTACTTTTCTTTTTTTGGTACAATTGCTCTCCAAGTGAGTCTAAAAGCATCTATAGAGCCTTGCCTTTGCGAGTGCCACCGATAGCTCATGACGTTGGATTTTGAGTTTCATTCTGTATCACTTCATACTTGCAACGTCCTGATGATATAATGTGGAGGAAACGGGAATCAACTCTTATGGGCTATACGTTGATCGCCTCACTTCAAGGTAACATCATTGTAAAAGATTCAAGGTAGGAATTTGGCCAAAAGAAGTAAGTAATTTTTAGTTTCTTATCTTTTCTTTTATTCTTTAGTTTAGAACACCAACAACACCCACTTCTTTCCATTTTCAATTTCTTTGTAAATAATCATTTTCTATTTTTCTCCACCTTCTCATTCTACCACTTTCTTCCTCACTTAATTTTAACTTAATTTTTCTCTTTTTCTTTTAAAGAACTAAAGAAGAACTTTAGCCAAACTTTATATCTTAAAAGAAGACTTACTAAAAAGCTTCCATCGCTAGTCCCTCCTTGTGGATCACGACCCGCATAGCCACTTACTATTGCGGTAGAATTGAGCACTTGCACTCTTTATTTTAAAGTTATGAAATACTGTATTTTTGTGCAGGTTCAAACTCAATCAAATTTTGGCGCCGTTGCCGGAGAGGGACGGTAAGTTACTCTCTTTAAAAGTTTACATTTTTGGTTAACTTTCTTCTTTATTTTTTTGTACAGATTTAACAACAAGGAATTCTTGCTGCAGTGGACACATAAGTGGCCTTGGACTCTGCTTAAGAAAGCAGAGCCAAGAAGCCCTCAGATTTGCTACATTCCAGTCGCAAAACTGAGTGAACTACTAACCTGTATTTTTGCAGGTTGGCTGAATTGAAAATCTGAATTTCTGTAGCATTTGTCTCCTTGTTTAACTCACTATATATATATTTCTAACACAACAATAAAAAGTTAATTGTAAATGCTAAAAAATGATTTAGACTTTGCATTTAGGCACGCGTCTATTTCATTACATTTTTCATTACTGTTGAAGAGTGCTGAGCAATGGTACGTGTGCATAGCATCTAGTATAAGAACACTTTTGGATTGTTTACATTGCTTAAGTGTTGCTTTTCTTGTACACTGCACTAAATCAATCTTAAGGGCTTGTCCTATAAACAAGATAAGGTGGGGAAGTCATTACCCTCCCTTAGCCCACAAATAATCTCCTCACTCACTAACCCAAACCTAACTAAAAATGAGTAGACGTTGGCCCTAGGGACATCTCGGACTCAATTAGGAGATTATCCTAAGGGGGAAGGTGTTGGAATTTGACTCCTGCCAAATCAGTGTCTGGAAAGGGGATTAAGGGCCGAAAGCCCGAAGGTTGGTGGTTACTTAATTAAGGAACGTCTTTGACGGATAACCTCCCACCAATCTTGCCCTGACCTGGCTGATTAGCTTGTGGTCAAAGTCTGCATTATACCTCCCGTGGACAGTCTAACCAGTTAGAAGTCGTCTAGGTCATAGGTCTAGCCTAACTTAGGTTAGAATTTTTCTTTTTTATTTGCTCATTTGTTTGTTTTTTGTTTGTGTTTTATTGTGTGATATGGCTTATAACAATAATTTTTCCAATTTTAATGGTAATCCATATTACACACCAACCTCTTTTTCGGATATTACCAACCCGACATGTCATAACTTTAACCAACCTAGTGTGTCAGATTGGTCTTATCCGAATCAATATAACCCATGCCCCCAATCTTATAACCATAATTTCCAAAATAATTTCTACTCTTCATAGAGTCAGTGCGGATTCACCTCACCCGAGTCCAATTTTCAACCAACTTGCCCTCCTTATCCACCTTGTCCATAATATTTTCAAGATTCATACTCAGTTCCACCAGTCCAAAATAGAAAACCATCAATTTTGGAAATGAGTATGCGTGAGTCCAAACAAAAATCACAAAATCTGATGGACTCACAATTTCACCATCAATTCTAAGACAACACTTCATCTTTTCAACAAAACAATGAACCAATCAACTATGAAAAGATGCTTGAAGCCATGACTCAGGCTCAAAACGCTCGTAATCGTGACATAGATATGATGGTCCAAACTCTACTTTCTCACCATTTGACCAGTTCTGATGTCTCTAACCATTCTGTTAGAGCCGAAGAGTCATGTTGTTTTGAAAAACAAGGTTCCATTTCAGAACAATCATTTGAACTTGCCCAAACTCTAAATTTTGAAAATGATATTGACAGTTTGACAAGTTATTCCTTTCCTGAAATAGAACTTGAGAATGAATATGATCCTGAACCTCAACTCAGTGATTCAATTCTACTTCCTGATTCAATTATGACTCCGGTGTCTTCACCTGATTTCAATCTTTTTCCCGAGTCAACATTGGATCCTGTGCCAATTCATCATGAAATTGAATCACCCATCTTTGATGATCATATTGAACTTGACCAATTTTACACTTTTGAAAGTCCTATTGACAAATTGGCAAGTTCCCATTTTTATGACATTGAACTCAATGAGAAATGTGACCTAGATTCTCAAATCTGTAATCCAGTTCAAAATCCCAAATCAATATTGACTCCTGTTTTGTTACCCGACTTGAGTAATATTTTAGAGTCGGTTTTGATTCCCACACCTATCATTTTTGAACTTGAATCACCAATATTAAGTCACATTCCATTGTTGGAAAATAAATGTGGACTTGAGTTTCAACTTCTTGACTTGGACCCACTTCTTGAACCAATCTCGACTCCTGAACCTTTACTTGACTTAAGTCACCTTCCTGAGTCGGTATTAGTTCATGTACTTCCTGAGTCCAAGTCAATCATTCTATCTTTTCACACTCCATTTTGGGACAAGGCAGTTGACAAATTTGACTCCGAAATTAATTATGAAATTTGGAAATTAGATGGGGTTAAATTTTTAATAAAAATCCTTCACGGATACATCATTTTAATGGGTTATATTAGAGAGATTTTTGGTGGGTTCCTCCGAACTCTATGCAAAGTCGATTGGGCCGTATTTCGTGGACCAATCAGAGCACCACTGGAACCACCACCTTAAGGTAGTATTTTCCTTCCCTATCTTCTTTTTCAGCATCCATGCATTAATTCATACATTGAGGACAATGCATGAGATAGGTGTGGGGGAGGGCCTAACATAACTTAGGTTTTTCTTTTTTTTAAAAAAAATCTTTACTTTTAAAAACATTTTGAAAATAGAAACAATATTTTGACATATTTTTTGTAATAAATTAACTCAATTATAAGGAATAGGAAAATCAAAATTAGGATTTCTTAAATTTGGTCAAAATAAGATTATTTGTTTGATTTTTAGGGTTAGAAAATAATTTGTCAAAGTAATTTAGTCTTGATCTTTACCTTAATGAAATATGCATACTTCATACACTTACACACTTAGAGTTCAAAAACAAAGATTCTTATGCCTTATATATAAAAAAAAATATCTATGAAAGATGAACAAATCTAATTATTGATTAGCTAGGTACTTTGGCCTAAGCAAGCCTTAGTATTTATACGAAAGATGATTAGATAAGTTTGAGAAAAAAATATATAAAAATTCTCTGATTAAGCTGGGTATTTATGCCTAATAAAGCATAAGTATTCACGCCTAAAAGGGGTTCATATAATAAAATCCTTAATTTTGTGGCCTTGTTTGCTCGAGTCTTTAAGTCCTTAGGGTGTTTTCTCACCCGGTGCCCTAAGACCGTTTGGTTTGGGAGTCATCGATTAAAGGCTCGTTACATGGGTAGATTAGAAAGCCTAATAGAACTAAGGAATAATATCACAAATATATATATATATATATATATATATATTATATATATATATATATATATATATATATATATATATAAATAAGGCATAAGAGTTAGAGTTAATGAACCCTTAGTCAAAATTTTTACGGTCACAAGGTGCATATGACTTAGGGTAAAGTAATAGACTAAATGAGAAGTACAATTTGACTCCTTAATTTGATTGATAACAAATTTTTGAATAGAGACTAAGTTTAAGAATGAAAATTTCAGTTTTCCTATAACTTATAGATTACTTAAATATTACAATTATATTTCAAATATTTTTCTCTTTCAAAATGCTTTTCGAAAATACTAACTCTTTGTTTCTCTTTCTTTATGGATTTTGTGGGTGTAATCCACTGAAAACCCTCACGAGACAAAACCCGTCCTCTAGGGGAAACCTAGAGGTTTAACGGCTTGTTGCACATACTCAGTGCAATCGAGTGACCTGCGAAAGTGGTCTAATAATCCTTAGTATAGTTTAGTTATTTTGCTCGAGGACGAGCAAAAGATAGGTATGGGGGTGTGATTGTTTACTAATATTGCACATTTATTATTTTATTCTCATACTTATTATAGAATAAACTCTGCATTTTCCTAATTAAATGTTTAATTTATTTGCAGGCCCATTCCTAAAGGAGAGTGAAGAGAAATGAGCCCAAAAGCCCATCAAATTCTGAATTAAATCAGAATTAATTCGAACTCAGTAAATCAGGGTAGATCAAGTCAGTTCAGATCGGTTGAAAATCAGTTAGAACAAATCCCTACAAATCGATCGGTTAAAGCCAAGGATCAAAGGCCATTTCGTCAAAATCCCGGACATAAACTGCAAATCCAGATGAAGATAAATACAAATCGAGAAACCGAGGAGCACCACCAACAAGGTGTGGCCACCTGGCCACACCCTGGCCGCAAAAACGCGGACAAAACTGCATTTCCACGGCTTTGTTAGAGAGTTAGGGTGAGCGTTTGCTCCCCCTATCTTCAGACGCTCTAATAGGTGGGATTTTGCCTATAAATACTGGGATTTTCAGAGCCTACAGGGGACGATCATGCAGAGATAGGATTTACTCCAGTTTTTCATTCTTTGTAGTGTAGGTTTTTGTTTTTCTTTTCATGTAATTTTTAGTTTTAATTTATGTAAATCAGAGGAGATCAGAGTTTCATAGGAGAACGAGAATGAAGCTTGTGCTGAGAGTGACACCTGTGTAAGATTTCCTTCTTTTTCTCTTATTGTTATGAAATAGAATCTGTAGTTTCCTTTTGTATGTACTTTGTTTTTGTGTTCTTCTTCTTCTTCTCTACTTTTCTTCTTTTGGTACAATTGCTCTCCAAGTGAGTCTAAAAGCATCGAAAGAGCCTTGCCTTTGCGAGTGCACCGATAGCTCATGATGATGGATTTTGAGTTTCATTCTGTATCACTTCATACTTGCAACGTCTTGATGATATAATGTGGAGGAAATGAGAATCAACTCTTATGGGCTATACGTTTATCGCCTCACTTCAAGGTAACATCATTGCAAAAGATTCAAGGTAGGAATTTGGCCAAAAGAAGTAAGTAATTTTTAGTTTCTTTTCTTTTCTTTTATTCTTTAGTTTAGAACACCAACAACACCCACTTCTTTCCATTTTCAATTTCTTTGTAAATAATCATTTTCTATTTTTCTCCACCTTCTCATTCTACCACTTTCTTCCTCATTTAATTTTAACCTAATTTTTCTCTTTTTCTTTTAAAGAACTAAAGAAGAACTTTAACCAAACTTTGTATCTTAAAAGAAGACTCGCTAAAAAGCTTCCATCGCTAGTCCCTCCTTATGGATCACGACCCGCATAGCCACTTACTATTGCGGTAGAATTGAGCACTTGCACTCTTTATTTTAAAGTTCTGAAATACTGTATTTTTGTGCAGGTTCAAGCTCAATCATTTGCTTCCCTCCTCTATGTTTGTGGATCCAAATAAAATTGATAGCCTTGAAGTTGCCTTGCCCTTGCAAGTGTGGGTTCGGGATTCTTGAACGCCAGTCAATGGTAGAGATAGATTGAATCTGTCCTTAAATCGCCCTAGCTGCTCGCAAAGAAGAGAGAAGAAGAGATTGAAAGGCATGATGGCTTATAGTGATGGATATCCATTTTTATGGTAGTATAGCTCGCCCCTTCATTTCATAGTGTAAATCGAGAATGGAGAAGATTCTATTTGTCATACTTTGCTCGCCTTCAAATAAAGGTACATCGTCAATACGGGTCAAAGGTAAGCAGATGCCGAAGAGGTAAGTAAGTTTTTTTAGGTTTTAACGTTCTTTTCTTTTAATTTTAGTCCACAATCTCCCAATTCTTTTATCACTCTTTTCAATTTCTTTGTATATATATCCATTTTTTATTTTCTCCACCTTCTCAATCTACCACTTTCTTCCTAACCTAACTTATTTTTTCTTTTCTTTTAAAGAACTAAAAGAAGATTTTTAACCATTAATTATAACTTAAAAGAGAACTTGCTAAAAAAGCTTCCATCGCTAGTCTCTCCTTGTGGATCACGACCAGCATAGCCACTTGCTATAGCGGTAGCATTGAGTACTTGCACATTCTATTCTTAAGTTCTAAAATTCTGTATTTTCTGTGTGCAGGTCCAACTTCAATCACTAGCGCTTCTGATATTCAGTTTAACCACCTAAGAGTGTGATCCTCATTTGCTAATCTAGTTATTTGTTTTGCACGCATTCTTTGCACTTATGGATTATCTTGCACCACCCATGTTTGTTGCTTCCAACATTGACATGTGAAAATTTAAGATGAGTGCATATTTAAAAGCATTAGATTGCTTGTTTATCTTGCCATCACTAAAACTTTTTATATTAGTAATGGTAAGTATATTGAGCTAATGCACAAGCATTGGTTGCACCTTAGGCAATCACTAAGTAAACATTTATTTATCTATAGTTTCTCATTGTGATTCAGCTTTTGTAATGTGGAACACTTTGATCTCTCCTGAGGAACATGCTTCACACGATGTTGATAGAGAACCTATAGTAGATGAGTCTGACAAAGTGTGCTACATGGTTCAAGGGAATAATTCCCTTAAGGTATCTTCAGATACTCATCTTGATGATTGTGCTACCTCTTCCAATGATGATAATGCTATGAATGCACATGCTTTGAATAAAGAGCTTTCTATATTTTATGAAAACTTACTTTCAAAATATAAAGCTTTGAAAAATAAGAGTTTTAATTTAAAGAGGGAAAATGAAATGTTATTTTCAAAGCTTGATTTGGTATTGAAAAAGAAGGTTGAGGTTTCAAGTGAAAGGGATCCCTTGAAAACCCAACTTAATCTTGTTTTAAAGAAAAATGAGCTTTTGAAAAATAAAAATGACTTGGATGATGTTTTGAAGAAAAATGTGAGTTTGTCTTTTGATTTTATTTTAAAAGAAAATAATTCTTTGAAAATAAGATTGTTTTGATTTCAAAAGGAATATATTTCTTTAGAAAAAGATTCTTTGAGAAATGATTTTGCTTCCCATTCTTGTCATGCTTCTATTACATCATCTTCTTGTAATAAGAATATTGTTTCTCTTACTTGCTCCACATCTTCTTCCACTATTGATGATGAT
The DNA here is from genome assembly GCA_038442645.1 of Agave tequilana. NCBI lineage: Eukaryota > Viridiplantae > Streptophyta > Magnoliopsida > Asparagales > Asparagaceae > Agave > Agave tequilana. The sequence goes on from JAVJIF010013895.1 coordinate 73,118, forward strand.
ATACATACTTTAAAGAAGAGTGTAGTTTGTTTGGGCTCCACTTTGAGCAAATGTGCCATGAACCACATTAGGTTGGAATTCATGTTTCGTAAGAAACATGTTCCATATTTGCATGCACATCCATCACGACATACACATGTTTATCATGCTCACACATATGACTCTTTGTATGTTAGAGTGTACACTTGTACACACTGTGGTCGTAAGGGCCATCTTGTAAAGTTTTGCTATGATAGAATAAATGTTTCCAATTTTGCAAGTAAATATGTTTGGCTTAGGAGAGGTAATAACCCCCATGGACCCAAAAAAGTTTGGATACCAAAAATTATTCCTATTTCTTTTGATGTAGGTATGGGCTCTCACAAGTCGTGAGAGTGTTGGTGCCTTGGTGGTGGATGTGTTTGAGCTCAAATGAACACAATATTGGATGCATCGCTATCAAGAAAGTTTTGGTGGGAGGACCACCAAATTTTTGGAGATATAGAGACTAGTTCAATCGGTTTGATAACTATCTCTATTCTTCATGTTTTGTTTCTATTTATATGCTTATTTGATTGAATGATTCTAGCATATTATGATTTTCATGCTCATTAGGATTAAATGCAATGATTATTAGACTTGTGATATACATATGTAGTCTTTGAGATACACCCATGTTCATATAGATTCATATCTTTATGTTCTCAATTATTGTTTAGTTATTGTGTATATCCTTGTATTATTAATACTTTCATTTATACTAATGATTATATTTGTTTATTTATCATGTTTAGATATTTTGTGCATATCATGTTTTGATTACATATTTAGATATAACTTTTCATTATAACTTGTGCTAATACCTATACAATTAGTGAGCTACACTTGACTCTTATGTTTGGGTGCTTTATTGCTCATGTGCACTCATTAGATGTACTTGTATAACCTAGTTTTGATGACTCATACATTTAAACTTGTATTCTTATATTTATTTTATATATTACCCTTGTTCATGTTTTCTTGAGAATGTGTTTAGCTTCACGTATATATAAATTTTCTTTAAAACTATATGATATACATGTTCTATCCTTGAGTCACTAGCTATATATGTCATGTATCTCTTTGTGGACACAATTCATATTTGGATAAATATGTATGCTTTAGTTTTGACAAAACATACATATACCTTGTAGTTTATGTTTCATGAATAATGAATAGTTTTGATGATAATAAAATTTTTCATGTTTTGGGATTTCATATTTATGAAAAAAAATTCACGTGTTTTGATTGAGCTTCATTGTCTTATCTCCATGATTATGTTTCTTACATGATTCTTGTAAACTCGATATATCTTTTATTTACTCATGGTTTTGATTCATGAGCCTATATGTGCTTCATAGACTTTGAGTGTCAATTATTGTGTATTTGACATGCTTTCATGAATATATATAGGTTTTATTCCTTACTTGAAGGACTTCGTACTAGTTTCAAAATTACTTTTAAACTAGTCTTTATTATTCAATTGGTAGAGTTTTCAACCTATGCTAAATTATTTTCAAAATTTTATTTTTGAAAACTTCTACCTTATAAGGGCGGTTGATTGGGCGACCATGTCTTGTATGCTCTTTAATAACTATCTTTTTAAATTTGTGCATGATAGGGTGGATGTTATGAGTTATACACGATTCTTAATGATATTTTCATTTTTTATACTCATATTTTTTTATACTTGTATGCACCATATTTCAATTGCTCTGATCATGCATATATATATATATATATATATATATATATATATATATATATATATATATATATATATATATATATATATATATATATATATATATATATATATATATATATATATATATATATGATTTCTTATGCTAAATTAAAAATATTTATACATATATATTTTATAGTACAAAATATTTTATGCTAAGCTTGATTTAGTTCTAAATGTTAATTGATATCTTTTACAAGCTTCTGCATTTGTTTTGTTGGTATTTCAAAAAAATGGGGAGGAAAATTCTTGATTTTATTTTCAAATGGTATCTTACTCCCACCTTTTTTGAGAAAAATATTTTAGTTTTAGAAAATACTTATATTTCACAAAATAGTTTAAAATTTTAAAAAAAGATTGATTTTATGGATTATTTTCAATTGGTATAATTTTTTTATCCATGTTATTTTTCAATTGGTATATTTTTTAGGTATCAAAATATTTTCATTTTAAATTGGTGTATTTTCAATTGATATATATTTTTTTCAATTGATATATGTTATCAATTGGTATTTAGCCCCTTTGTTGATGATTGATAAAACAGAGGAGAATGATTTAGTTTATATATGCATATTTATTTGTATTTATGCATATATATGTTTTATGGTTTTGTTATCTAGAAGTTCTAATTGCATATCCTTTCTATTGGTATCTAAGTTTATTAGTATTCTGAACTTTCTTGAAGAATCTATATGTTTTATGCTATGCATGAGTTAAGGGGGAGCTTCTATGAAGCTTATCTTTAATCCATGCATATATAACCTCATAAGTTTTATTATCATCAAAAAGAAAGAGATTGTTGGCCCGGAGGCCTTTCACCCTAGTTTTGATGATGACTAACTTATGAAGTTATGTTACTAATGATCTTGTATTTGTTAAATTTCAGATATAGATCAAGATCATTACTGGTGTTTAGCTTCTACAATGGACTCGAAGTCAAGATTCGAAACTATCACGTGTTGATTCAAGAGCTCGTGCGTCAAGATCGCATCAAGTGCTCGAGATGGAGTCAAGCTCTTTGAATTGTGTTTGAATCAAGTCGATTTGGAGAAGAAGATAGACAAGAAGACTTGATCAAGGTTTGTTTAGATATTTTGTTTAGATCTTGTGTAAGGATAGACAGCTTTGAGTTGCTCAAGTTCACACACAAGTAAATAGTTTTGATTTTGGTTTAACCATTTCGTTTACATTTATTTGGTTTACATCTCAATAGAATAATTCTCATGATTTACATATGTATTGAATTCTATTTGCACATATTAGAGCTTATTGTTTAGAAAAACTTATTTCTATGAGTTCATGCATTTTGGTTTATCATGTATACGTTTTGTATATCAAGTATACATATATCTGTTAGCCCAGAGGCCTTTCACCTTAGTTTTGATGATGAGTAACTTATGAAGGTTAGTTTACTAATAATCTTGTATTTATAAAGTTTCATTTATTGATCAAGATATTAGTAGGTGTTTAGCTTCAACAATGGAGTTTTGGAGCTAACTCATGTAGATTCAAGAGCTCGCGTGTCAAGATTGTAAAGTCACCTAGAGGGGGGGGGGGTGAATAGGTGACAATGCAAATCTAAAAACTAAATGCAGAAGCTTAAACAAATTTGCACAAACACTTAGTACAACCAACGAGTATAGCCGAATTCCCCGTGAAGGGCTCTGGACTAACTCCTCTTAATTCCTCTGAATAAGAGTTGAGGTGCTATATGAAGCTCTCGTGGTTAAGTACAAGTGAGGCACACAAACACAAGCCAAGCATATAATGAATAGACAATATGAATTAATGCAAGGCACACACAAGCAAATAAGATATGAATGAATGATGCTATGCACAAACACAAATAAAGAGAGAGGGTTAAGAGACAATGGATCAAACGCAAACACAATGATATGTTCCGAGGTTCGAGCCCCTAGCTCTACGTCCCCGCCTTCATCGAGAAGGATTTCTAATCCACTAAGGAGTACCAAACTCCTCTCTCAACCTTACAATGCCACCAAGGCAATACAAACTCAATCCACCTCACAAAGAGGGATAGGCCCTTAGCCAAACAATCACAATCTCAACCTCTACCAAAGAGGGAGCCAAACCACCACTCCGATCAACCTCTACCAAAGAGGGATACAACAAAACAAGGAGATTTACAACTCTTGGAGGTTTCCACAACCTCAAACAAATCCTTTTTCCACAAAATAAAAATCCTAATAGACTAGGATAGAATGATAGCTCAAGTGTGGAAAACAAGTGTTTTGATCAAAGAAAAACTCTTGGGAAAATACCAAATAGATGTAGATTTTTGGATCAAGAAACAAATTCCCAAAACAATTTTCTTTGAAATAAAACAAGACGCTTTAAAACAAATAAGATAGATCTTTTTGCTCTTTAAACATTTTTGAAAACTTGTTTTTAAAACCAGAGAATAGGGAAATTTTTGCTCTAGAAATCTTGGCCAAAATCCCCAAGAAATGGGGTTTATATAGGCCAAACCCTCAAACTAGTCGTTGGCTATTTTTACAGCTTGGACGGCTGGCGGTCGACTGCCAACGGTCGAAAATATGACCGTTGGAGGAACCCGGTCGACCGTCCGGTCGACCGCCTAAAAACAGAGAGCAAAGCTCTCTGGCTGGTCGACCGGTCGGTCGACCGAGCCCTGTGCCTGGCCAACGTGCACAAGTCTGTGCACGTCGGTCGACCGACCGGTCGACCGACTCTGGATCCCGGTCGACCGGGCCGGTCGACCGCCAGAGCCTGGCAGGCAGCAATTTGGGTCAGAAAAACTTGATAAAAAATATTCTAATAAATCGTATAAATCTTCTAAAAATCCATAAAAATAGTTTTATCATTTTTCATTGATATATAAACATGTGATAAAAATTTCATCACAAATATCAAACATTTTGAATCATTTTTGAGTCTTACAAATTTTGTCAAAAACCAAAAACTGTATTTTTACCAAACTTGGATTTTTCAATAGGAAATCTGATTTTTCCTAAAACTCATGAATAGATATATCAAATAAGTTTGTCTAAGATATGAAGCATGTATGTATATAGAGCACATCTAATATACATAAAAACCATTTAAACTTGTTTTGATCTAAACTATTCATGAAAACCAATATCCAAAAAACGTAAAACGTGTGTGTTGTCAACTTGAGCATATCGACTATCTAATCTTTACAAATGGATCTAAACACACTAAACTAAGATACTTAAGTCTTCTTGATGATCTTTCATCTTCAAGTCGACTCGATCCAAAACTCCGTGTTCCACGAGCAAGACTCCAACGAGTGCAATGTATGATCTTGATGCTCGGGCTCTGGAAACACCATGTGAAAGCTTCTAAACCATCTTGTTGAAGCTATCACAAACTAATATCTTGATAAATGATCTGAAACTAAACATCACAAGATTATTAGTAAACATAACTACATGAGTTAATCATCATCAAAACTAGAGTGGAAGGCCTCTGGGCCAACAATCTCCCCCTTTTTGAGATGACAAAACTCATGAAGTTATATATGCATTGATTAAAGTTAAGCTTCAAAGAAGCTCCCCCTTAACTCATGCATCACACCGACGTGCACAGACTTGTGCACGTTGGCCAGGCACAGGGCTCGGTCGACCGACCGGTCGACCGGCCAGAGAGCTTTGCTCTCTGTTTTTGGGCGGTCGACTGGACGGTCGACCGGGTTCCTCCAACGGTCATATTTTCGACCGTTGGCGATCGACCGCCAGCCGTCCTGGCTGTAAAAACAGCCAGCGGCTAGTTTGAGGGTTTGGCCTATATAAACCCCATTTCATGGGGATTTTGGCCAAGATTTCTAGAGCAAAATTTCCCTATTCTCTGGTTTTAAAAAAAAGTTTTCAAAAGTGTTTAAAGAGCAAAAAGATCTATCTTATTTGTTTTAAAGTGTCTTGTTTTATTTCAAAAAAAATTGTTTTTGGGAATTTGTTTCTTGATCCAAAAATCTACATCTATTTTGTATTTTCCCAAGAGTTTTTCTTTAATCAAAACACTTGTTTTTCACACTTGAGCTATCATTCTATCCTAGTCTATTAGGATCTTTATTTTGTGAAAAAAGGATTTGTTTGAGGTTGTGGAAACCTCCACAAGAGTTGTAAACCCTCCTTGTTTTGTTGTATCCCTCTTTGGTAGAGGCTGATCGGAGTGGTGGTTTGGCTCCCTCTTTGGTAGAGGTTGAGATTGTGATTGTTTGGCTAAGGGCCTATCCCTCTTTGTGAGGTGGATTGAGTTTGTATTGCCTCGCTGGCATTGTAAGGTTGAGAGAGGAGTTCGGTACTCCTTAGTGGATTAGAAATCCTTCTCGATGAAGGCGGGGACGTAGAGCTAGGGGCTCGAACCTCGGAACATATCATTGTGTTTGCGTTTGATCCATTATCTCTTAACCCTCTCTCTTTATTTGTGTTTGTGCATAGCATCATTCATTCATATCTTATTTGCTTGTGTGTGCCTTGCATTAATTCATATTGTCTATTCATTATATGCTTGGCTTGTGTTTGTGTGCCTCACTTGTACTTAACCACGAGAGCTTCATATAGCACCTCAACTCTTATTCAGAGGAATCAAGAGGAGTTAGTCCAGAGCCCTTCACGGGGAATTCGGCTATACTCGTTGGTTGTACTAAGTCTTTGTGCAAATTTGTTTAAGCTTCCGCATTTATTTTTTAGATTAGCATTGTCACCTATTCACCCCCCTCTAGGTGACTTTACAATTGGTATCAGAGCACACTAAACTAAGATACCTAAGTCTTCTTGACGATCTTCCATCTTCAAGTCGACTCGATCTAAAACTCCGTGTTCCACGAGCAAGACTCCAACGAGTGCAATGTATGATCTTGATGCTCGGGCTCTGGAAACACCATGTGAAAGCTTCTAAACCATCTTGTTGAAGCTATCACAAACTAATATCTTGATAAATGATCTGAAACTAAACATCACAAGATTATTAGTAAACATAACTACATGAGTTAATCATCATCACAAGATTATTAGTAAACATAACTACAAAAAATATGTTTTCTTCGTTTGTCTTTTACCCCTTTGTTGATGATTGACAAAAAGGGGGAGAAGAATTTGAGATTATATGCATGTTTTGTATACATGTTTGTATACATGTTTTATGTTTGTATGCATGTCTTATGTTTATGAAAAAGAGAAATCATTTGTTTTTGTATCAAAAGCATGTTTATTAGTAATAAAGTTTTACCTTTTGAATTGGTATCAAGAACTTGTTTTATTTGGTATCAGAGCCTACGCTCCTGATACTTGGTTTAACAACCTAGGAGTGAGATCCTGTTTGCTAATCTTTCATTTGCATTTGCACATACATTTAGTTTGCACTCATGGATAGCCCTCCTATGTTTGACATTTCTAGACTTGATATTTGATTGGCCAAGATGAGTTGTTATTTGAAAACCCTAGGCTTGCATGTTTTTCTTGCCACTACCAAGAAATGTTATTTTGGTAATAGCAATCATATAGGGGCCAATCCACTAGCCCTTGAGGCTATTAGAAGAACGCTTTCAAAAAAATATCTTATGCTTGTTTCTAACCTTGATTCCGCTTTTGTAGTGTGGAACAAGTTGACCACCTCCACCTCCAAGCTTCAAATGTCAATCCAACTGGAGGAATCTAGTGGAGAATCCGACTCACAATGCTTCATGGTCCAAGGGAATGACTCCCTTGAGGTATACTCGGATACTCAACTAGATAGTTCTAGCTCTTCATTTGATGATCATGATAGTATGGATACCAATGCTTTGAATGAAGATTTATCTATTGTTTGTGAGAACCTCCTTGAAAAATATAAAGTTTTGAAAAAGAAATCTTGTAAATTAAATAAAGAAAAAGAGGATTTGTTTTCAAATTTTGAATTAGTTTTGCAAGAGAAAGAGGAGATTTCTAATGATAGGGATTCATTGAAATCTCAACTAGATCTTGCTTTAAAAGAAAATGAATTTTTGAAATCTAAAAATGATTGTGAAACCATTTTAAAGAAAAATGAAAAATTGTCTTCAAAAGTTGATTTTGTTTTAAAAGAGAATGTTGCTTTGAAAAACTAAATAATTTCTATTTCAAATGATTTAGATGTTTGTTTAAAGAAAATATTTCTTTGAAAAATAATATAGATGCACATGTTTGCCATGCTAGTGTAGTATCACACACATCACCTATTGCATGCCACACTTTTTCTTTAATTAACAATGATATATCCATGCTAAAGAAGAACATTGATTGTTTGGGCTCCACTTTGAGCCAATGTGTTGTGAGTCATACACGTTTGGAAACTTTGTTTCGAAAGAAACAAGTTCCATCTATGCATGTACACCCTCCACGGCATACACATGCTCATCACGGTCACAACCATCACACCATGTATGCTCATGTGTACACTTGTACACATTGTAGACATAAGGGCCACCTTGCTAGATTTTGCTTTGATCGTATATATGATGAAAATTTAGCAAATAAATTTGTTTGGGTTAGAAAAGGTACTAACCCCCATGGACCCAAAAGAGTATGGGTACCAAAGACCACCCCTAGTGTTTTTGATGTAGGTGTGGGCTCTCACATGACGTGAGAATTGAGGTACCTTGGAGTGGATGCGTTCCGAGCTTCATGAGGACCATTTGGATGCATCACTTTCAAGGGACATTTGGTAGAAGGACCACCTTGTTTTGAAGACATGGAGAGTTGCCTCATAGGTTTTGGTAACGGTCTCTTACTCCTTATTCATGTTTACATGCTTTTCATGTTCATTGCTTATAGCAGGATTTGATGTTTATAGATTATTATGATAATACCATGTTTATTAGACCCTTGACATGCATGTATAGCCTTTTGAGACACCCATGTTTAATATGGACTATTATTTTGTGTTCTCGCATATGTTTAGCTATCATGTTTATCATAGCTCTAATAACATGTGAATTTACATAATAATCATGTTTTTATGTTTATCATGTTGATTCATGTCTTGTTTTATGCTTCATGATTTAAATATATGTTTAAATATTAGTTTTCATTAAGACTAGGATTTATACTTGCACATATAGTGGGCCACAAATAAATTTATATATGTTTGTGCTTGATTGCTTATTTGTACCCAGTAGATGTGCTAGTATAGTCTAGTTTTGATGATTCATGCAGTTAACTTGTATTCCTATTTTATCCATGTTTTTCATGATTATTTGTTTAACTTCATGTATATGTCTTTCTTGTCCAAATTATTGTTTATACATATACATCCTTTTGAGCCACGTGCCTTCATGCATATACATTTGTGGACTCGTTATGTTTTGGATATGTATGTATATTTTAGTTTATACTTGACATACATATACCTTGAAGATTAAATAATTTTTGATGATTTTCATGTTTTAAGGAATATTGAGCTTGATTGTAAATTTTCATGATGCCATGTTTCACATAACACTTGTACACTCTCTCTATTTAAATGTTTCTCATGAATGAAGCTCTCTTAGTTTAACACAAGTATGGCACACAAACAAACCCAAGCATATATATAGTATGAACAATATGATGCAATGTGCAAAATAAGAGAGAAAGTTTAGAGATAGTGGATCAAACGCAAACACCAAGATATGTTTTGAGGTTCGAGTCACTGCTCTATGTCCCCGCCTTCACACAGAAGGATTTTCAATATATCATCCACAAAGGACTTCCCACATAGGGAACCTCCACTGAGGATTTGGGTAATACAAACCAGGAGTACACAACTCCTCTCTCTAACAATACAACTTCTACACGAGAGGTAAGACACAACACAAATCACCTCTACACTTAGAGTGATGGACGCTTAGCCAAACAACTATCAACCTCACACAAGAGGGATAAGGCTCAAAGCCACAACTCCAACAATCACCTCTTCACTAAGATGGATACTAATATAACCTCCACAATCACCTCTCACTAGAGGGATAACAACACAATCACCTCTCACTAGAGGGATATCACAAAGTAAGGAGGGTTTACAACTCTTGGTGGTATCAACAACCACAAACCAAATTTCTCACAAAGTAGATCCTAATAGATAGGATAGATAGATAAGCTCAAGTGTGAGAAAATAAAGAGTTTGGAAATTAAAATCACAAAGAAAAACTCTTGAAAAAAACTCTAGATTGAAATATAAATGAAGATCAAAACAACTCCCAAAAGACTTCTCCTTTTCTTGATTTTTCCAACCCCTTTAAAAATGAATAAAGATAAAATCTTTAAGCCCAAAACTCTTTTAAAACTTGCTGTTAAAACACTTAAGAAGATGGAAACTTTTACTCTTGAAATTGTTACGTAAAACAGCCCAAAGAAGTGGGTATTTATAGCTCAAAATCAAATCTGCCCGTTGGCAGCAGCAAAGGGCAATTTTCATAACCATTGTGCCACCAGTCGACCGGCCGGTCGACTGGGACCTAGAAACAGAGAGCAGAGCTCTCTGCCAGTCGACCAGGCGGTCGACCGGGGCCATTTCTAGAGAGCAGAAGCTCTCTGGCGGTCGACCGACCCGGTCAACCGGGCTTCCAGCCAAAACACCCATGCACGTTTGTACACGTCGGTCGACCGGACCGATGGACCGACTTCTGCCTCGGTCGACCGACAGAAGGCTAGGTCAAATTTTTAGGGATAAAAACTTAGGTATTTTAACTTCCATAAAATCCATAAAATCACATAAATTCTATAAAAATATGTTCTTGTAAGATCTTTGAAATACAAATATATGTGATAAAATTTCAACACATATTATAAACTATTTGAACCATTCTTGTGATATAGAAATTTGCCTTAAATACAAAAACCGTATTTTCCAAACTTGGATTTTTGAAATGGAAAACCGTTTTCTCCAAAACATATGTAAATACAAAAATATGATATTGAAAAAACTTTGAAGCATATTGTATATGGATAGAATCTAATATACATATAAAGATTTATATTATGTTTTTGACATGAAATCCAATATCGGTTAAACTGAAAAACCAAAACTAACAAACTTTAAACTTTTGTGTGTGTGTGTGAACTTGAGCATATCAACACTATCTAATCTTTACACAAGATTTAAACATATCTAAACTAAACAAACTAAGGTTTTCTTGTAGAACTCCTTCTCCAAGTAGACTCGATCCAAACGCGATTCATCGAACTTGACTCCAACCGAGTGCTAGATGTGATCTTGACGCTCGAGCTCTTGAATCAATAAGTGAAAGCTCCAAAACACCTTTGTTGAAGCTAATCACCAACTAATATCTTGATCAAATATCTGAAACTAAATATCACAAGATTATTAGTAAACTATAACTGCATGAGTTAATTATCATCAAAACTAGAGTGAAGGGCCTTTGGGCCAACAGTTACTACATTTCTACATTTATTCTATAATAATTTCTACAACTCACTTGTCTTAATATCTAAATTCATGCAGGATATGGTAGAGAAAAGATAAGCACAAATTCTAACCAAATAAATCAGATTCTTGAGAAAATTTAAATCATTAACTGAAGATAAAACAAATCATCAAGGATCGATTCAAAACCAAAGGATCTAAAATCCATCTTATCTGAAAATCAGATATCAGATAAGATAATAACAACAAAATGCAAAAGAAAAATGGATTTTTTGAAGACCCAATCAGTTTTGTTGAAGATAAATGGATAGAGAGAAGATTAACGGATGAGATGAAGCAATCATATTTTGAGATAAGGAGGAAATCCAGTAAATTCGAGTTCTAAATCAATTTAGACTCGGATTGAGAATACATTTTAGTATTTTAGTCATAACCTTTACTACTGAAACTCAAATCTGATAATTCAAGATGATCTAAAAAGAAGACTTAAAGGGTTACAATTCATATGTTGATCACTGTTTCTAATTCTATCATTTGATAAGTATATATTCAACAATCAACATGCCAGGAAGGTGCATACCAGAATTGAATTTTCACATAAACTTCTGGATAAATCAAATCAAGTTTGGAGATAAGGGGAGAATTCAAATTCAGAAACAGCTTGCTCCCTAAGTCAAGAGAAAAAATATTATCTTAAATCTAATGTTCAAATTTAAATTATGAAGATATATCTCTTGATCGATGTATAATTTCTATTAGAAGTCTATACACTACTTCTACTAAATAGAGAGGTCGAATATAGAAAAATTTCATCTCAGATGGTGAGGCTGAAAAGCAATTGAGGGGAAAGTTGTGCGTTGTAATGTGAGTTTGGGATCAAGAGTTTGTAATAACGATTCTTCAATAAAAATCAGTCTCTTCAATATAAATCTTGCAACATTTCAGTCTAAGTTTTTCTCTACTTCTTTCTTTTATTTTTTGATGCAATTTTTCTTCTTTTAATTACATGTTTTACTTTATGAACTCATCAACAAGCTCATGCATGCTTACTCTTCTTTTCTTTTGTTAGTTCTTTTGTCTTCGACATAGATCGGAGGAGGAAGACATTAAAATGACATCAAGGAACAAAGTCACTGGGTTTCATCTTCCTCTTCCTTTCATCACAATCTCTTAGATTCTTCCTTCATCACCTTAATTAATTAAGCCTTTGCACAAGGTTGGTAATCTTTTTATTTTTGTTTTCTTCATATTTTTAATGCATTAAAAACTTGATTTCTAAAATAATCATCACACCTTTCTTTAAAAAATTTCTCAATTAGATTAAGATAAAAATTAGATTTTTAATAACTAGGATTTAACAAGTCTCTGTGGATTCGACCTTTAACTTGTCACTACACAATTATACTAAACGATTCTAGCAAGTTTAGGTTTTTCATAACTTGTATGTGATTCAACAACGATGGAGTTTTTCATGAACTTCGAATCATGAACACTTACATTATATATGATTTATGTTTGCAATTCAAGCAATTATATTTAAACTAATAAATGGAAATAAAATTCCAATTGGATTTGGGTTTTCAAAGGCTAATCTTTTTTGGACCCTATTTTAATGGGTACCATACAAAACGTTTTATCTTATAGGTACCTCATAAAGATAAATGGACACTTGATAGCGGTTATTTCAAACACATGACCGGCCACATTCAACTACTTTCTTTCATTCAAACAAAAAAGGAGGAACAATAATATTCAGAGATAATAACAAAGGAAAGATAATTGGTATCAGTATGGTTGGTAATATATCAAAATCTCTTATTGAAAATGTTCTTTGGTAAGGGGTTTAAAACCCAACTTTTTCAAATATTGTCAGTTATGTGATAAAGATTATAAAATAGTCTTTGAAAAAGATGCTTGTCTTATATATAATACTAACATGAAAAATATTCTATTTAAAGGTACTCGTAATAATAATATTTATAAGTTAACAGTGACTAGTCTATCTTCAAATGGAAAAATGTTTAATTGCATCTAACAATGATTGTTCTCTTTGGCATAAAAAATTTGGTTATTTTAATATGAAAATAATTTCAAAAATTTCAAAGTTTGATTTAGTTAAAAGACTTCCAAAAATATCTTTTATAAAAGAATATTTTTGTGATTCTTATCAATTAAGAAAACAAGTTAAATCATCTTTTAAATTTAAAGATTTGGTTTCTACATATAAACCTTTAGAATTATTGCATTTAGATTTATTTGGCCGTATTCATATTCCCTTTTTAAATAAAAATAGATATGTTTTTGTTATTGTTGATGATTACTCTAATTTTACTTGGGTTAGCTTTCTAAAAAATAAAAATGATACCTTTGATAAATTTTTGTAAAAGAATTCAAAATCAAAAGTCTCTAGCCATAGTCTCAATTAGAACTGATCATGGAGGAGAATTTGAAAATGAATCTTGTGCAAATTTTTATAACAAGTTTGGTATTACACATAACTTTGCTTTTCCTAAAGTATCTCCTCAAAACTGTGTTGCTAAGAGGAAGAGTAGAACTTTACAAGAATGTGCTAGAATTATACTTGTGGGCAGTAACTTGCCAAAATACTTTTGGCCTGAGTCAGTTGTTACTGCATGCTATGTTTAAAATCGGGTTCTTATTCGACATATTTTGGATAAAACATGTTATGAATTATTCTTTAATAAAATTCCAAAATTTTCTTATTTTAAGATTTTTGGATGTAAATATTTTCTTTTAAATACTAGAGATACTTTGGATAAATTTGATGCTAAATCTAATGAATGTATTTTTGTTGGTTACTCTAATCATAGTAAAGTATATAGAATTTTTAATAAGAAAATATCTACTATTGAAGAATCTTTACATGTTAGGTTTGATGAATCAATATCTAAACCTTCTATTGATATTTCACATGACGATAATATAGTAGATATTACTCCTATTGATAACATTATTACATCTCATGATAATACTGATATTTCTAACAAGAATGAAAGTTCTACTGATTTACCTAAAGCATTTGTTAAGGTAAGAAATCATCCTCATGATTTAGTGATTGTAGATATCTCTCAAGATATTCAGACTCGATCCAAGTTGAATATATGACAATTGTTGCTTTCATATCTTTGATTGAACCTAAGAATTGAAAGAAACGTGTGTTGATAAATTTTGGATCATTTTAATGCAAGAAGAATTGAATTAGTTTGTTAGAAATGATATATGAGATTTTGTATAACGACCAAACGATCATCCAGTTATCGGCACCAAATGGGTCTTCAAGAACAAACTTGACGAATCCGGTCAAGTCATAAAGAAAAAGCAAGGTTGGTTGCACAAGATTATAATCAATAAAAGGTATTGATTTTGATAAAATATATGCAAATGTAGCTAGACTTGAGTTTATTCATATTTTACTTGCTTATGCATGTTTTATGAATTTCAAACTTTACAAAATAGATGTAAAAAGTGCATTTTTAAATAGATTTATTAAAAAATGGTTTATGTTAAACAACCTCTGGGTTTTGAACATAAAAGTTTTTGAATCATGTTTTTAAACTTAAGAAAGCTCTATATGGTCTTAAACAATTACCTCGTGCTTGGTATGATAGACTTAAAAGTTTTCTTTTGAATTCTGATTTTGAAATTAGTAAAGCTGATACAACTCTCTTTATTAAACATGAAAATAAAGATATTTTGATTATCTAGATCTATATTGATTATATTTTATTTGGTTCTACTTATGACAATCTTTGTCAAGAATCTAAGACTATGCAGAGTGAATTCTAGATGAGCCACTGGGTGAACTAAATTATTTTCTCTAAGTGCAAATTAAAAAAATGAAAGAATATTTATCAATCAATGTAAGTATGCCAAGGAACTTCTCAAAATATTCGGTATGAAAAATTTCGGAAGCAAGAGAACTCCAATAGGTACTACGATATTTCTAAACAAAGATGAGAATGGTAAGAGTATTGATCAAAAGGTATATCGAGGTATGATTTGCACACTCTTATATATTACTGCTATTAGACCTGATATTATGTTCAGTGTTTATTTATGTGCTAAATATCAGTCTAATTCTAAAGAATCACACCTTAAATTAGTGAAAAGGATTCTTAGAAATATTAATAACACTGTAAATTATGGTATGTTTTACCCAAAATCAAACACATTTGATTTAATGTTATATAGTGATGCTGATTTTGTTAGATGTAAATAACGACATAAAAAATACTAGTAGAACTTGTCACTTTTTGGGACATTCTCTAGTATTGTGGTTCAGCAAAAAGCAAAACTTTGTGTCCTTGTCTACAATCGAAGCAGAATATAATACTACGTGTTGCATGTGCACAAATTTTATGGATAAAATAAACCCTACTTGACTATGGTATTACAAGCACAACCTCACCTATCATGTATGATAATACAAGTGCTATAAACCTATCTAAAATCCTATTCAGCATTCAAGTACAAAACATATATCCGACATAATTTTTTATGTGATCATGCTAGTAAGGGAGATATATCTTTAAATTTTATATCAATGGATAATCAAATAGCTGATATTTTCACAAAACCTCTTAAAGAGGATGTTTTTATGAAATTTCGAAGAGATTTGGGTATTTATACAATTTCTGATATTTAAATTCATTGCATATAATTTGCATCTCATAAAAATGTTTTATTTGATATTAGTCGACTTATAAAATTATTAGTCAAATTTTAACCCTAATTAGTCGCCTATATTACAAAGTAGTCGACTAATAGCATTTAACATTCTTGATGTTTTTTGAGTATTCAGATTAGTCGACTAGAATATAAAATTAGTTGACTAAATATGTTATTAGTCGACCATATTATGAAATTAGTCGACTAACTTTAAAAATCTGTGTTTTTTAAAATGGGTTCTTAACTTGAAAACCCGACCGTTTGATTTGCTGTTAGATTCGATCTCTTCTATGTATAATCTCCACCATTGGTTTACATTTATCCTTCACTATTTTACCTCATATTCTCCCAAAAAAGGTTCAAACCCCATATTTCCCCAAAAACTGCTGTTGTTCAACATCAGTCGACCAAGTTCTTCCATTCTTCCAGATTCATTTTTTTTTCTATCTTCAATTCTGAGGAATTTCGGTCTCCATTTAGTTTCTAAGTGTATTTCTCTTATTTTTACTATGTCTAGATCAAAGAAAACCTTTTCTGCCTCATCTTCTTCTCACCAAACTGATTTTAGGGCTTTTCTTAAAAACCCTAGTTTAGAAGATGACTACCTTCATTTGTCTCAAATAGAAACATACCAGGTCGATTTAATTTCACAGAGTATGATTTCTTTTCTTATATGCACCAAATTGGTCTTCATGAGATGTTTTCTTTTGAATCAAGACAAGGTTATTATCCCTTTTTACTCTATCTCTTTTATACTAACTTTAACTACGAAGATAATGATGGCACTATCATGTTGTCTACTTTAGTTATGGGAGTTGAAATCGAGATAACTCCAAGGTCATTAGGCTGAATCCTTCCTATTCCTTCTCATGGCCTTACTCTTAGTGAAATTAAGATGGATGATGATGGAGTTTTCTTTCAGATCTATTTTCCAGGTCACGGTCTTCCCATGTCAAACAATAAACTACAACCAATTCCATAGCTTATTGGTCGTATTCTAGCTTATAATATCTGTTCAAAAACTGGTAGTTACAATTACTATTCACGTGATTTAGCCACTTGTGTTTATGCCATCATGGCTAGGCTAGAAATAAATTGGGCTAAAATTATGTTTGATACAATTGTGAAGAAGTACTCAACATTTCTTCCTTATGGTGCTTTTCTCACCCACATGTTTTGAAAGTTCAAAATTGATCTCAGTTCTTAAACTAATGCAGTCAAACTCTTTGAACCTTTTGATCGATCCATTCTTCTTCGTATGAAACTGCTTGAAACCTCTCCACCAAGACCCACTTTTCCTTCCCAAGGTTCACAATATCAATCTCAATCTTTTTCTCAACCACCCCATCTCATTTCGATGATGCTTACTTCAATACTCTCACTGCTGAGGTATTGGAGATAAAAGCACGACAACCTTCTATAATGGAATTACAAACTTCTCTTCTCAACAGCCAAAGTATGATTATGAATCAATTTTAAATAGGAACGTCAAGATGGATACTTTGGAGGTAACTCAACAAGAAATTCTTAGCATTCTCAAGAATTAGTTTCTTCCACCTCCTCCATCAGGATCCAGTATATGATGCTCTAGCGGGACGTGGATTTCATGCATAAATCTAGGTTGCATAGGCCTCATTCATGTTTTCTATTCTATACTTAAACCAAACTTGCTTTTGTTATGTTTCATAACTTTCAATGTTTGTTTATCTATTGTTTTCATTTCAAAACTACTGGTTTGTAATGAATATATCCATATCTATTTTTTTCTATGTTCTTGTGTTCTTTTAATATTCTTTATATTTTCTTGTTTATGTTAGCTTTTCTTTTTGTTAATGACAAAGGGTGAGGGCCTATGTGATGTTAGTTATATGTGTGTTATATGCAAATGGTGCAAATGATGTTCTGAACATATTTTATATATACCCTTGCATATATATACATACTCGTTTGTCATCATCAAAAGGGGGGAGAATATTGGAACTTGTCCCTACATGTTTATTACATGTTTTTTAATTCAATAAGATTTTGATTATAACAACTTGTATATATCATATCTTTGTACTCATAATTGTCTTGCAAATCTTTTTAATAAATCTCTTTGAAGACATGGCTTAAACATGGAGCGAATGAAGTACGAGATCATAGAATGATTTTTTACATTTTTTTAATTTTTCTATGTTTTTTAGAATAATGTACAAAACCTTGAACACACACTTACACACATTAGTCGATTTTATCCTAAGCTTAGTCGACTAACCCTTGTATACTTCTTTTATTCATACACTTCATTCATATTGTAGTCGACTAATCCAAAGACCCAATCGACTACATGAGTTCAACAGAAAGTTTAGTTATCTAGTTTTATCAGATTAGTAAACTATAATATCTTTCTAGTTGACTATAACTTCTTACAACTATTTTTTATTTAAAAATTACAGACTAGTAATGACCGTTAGAAGTTTTTCTAACATAGTCGACTAATACCTTCTATAGTCGACTAATTTCTATTATACAGAAACTTGAGTCTTTATTATTTTTCAGTATAGTCGACTACAACTTCCATCCAGTCGACTAATTTAGGTAATTTTGCTTTACCTAGTCGACTAACCTATATACCTAGTCGACTATATGAGCAGTTTCTGTCTGTTGAACATTTTTGACATTCTGGTGTTTTCCCACTCATTTTCAATTCAAATTTGAAATATAGACTACCCCAACAGTCTTATTTCTCTAGCTATAAATAGGGTATAGTTCATGGAATTTGACACAACTCTTATTCACAATATGTTCGGTCAAATAGATTCTAAAATTTGTGATCTTCAGAAAATTCTCTACTTTCAATTTTTCTTCACCCAATTTCAAACTATTGTGAAGAAAAACTGGGAGTTTCCCTGTAAGATTCTTGTAGATTCACTCCCATACAAAAGTCAAGACTTATAGGATAATATGTATTCATTCAAAGGAAGGTCTTCTTGGTGTTATGAAGAGGTGTATAAATTTAGAGGAGTTTGTCAAGTGCTATAGCGTTTTGGTTTTGAGGGTTTCAAAATCAGGTTAAGAAAACTCTCAAATGGGTTGCATGGGAACTGGATGTAGGTCAAGAGGACCGAATCAGGATAAAATCTCTTGTGTTTGCGTTTATATTTTCTGAGATTTATTATGTGCATGTTTATTTTCTTGCAAGTTATTTACATTTCTTGTTTAGAATTTTTAAAACACTATTCACCCCCTCTAGTATTTATGTTGCCATAGTTTTAGATCCGATATCACTTTTTCTCTCTAGGAACCACCCGACCTCTCCTCCACACCAGCGAACCCAGGCTGACGGCAGGCACTTCTCTGGCCACCTATCCCCTTCCACTTTCCTTTTCTTCCTCTTCCTCCTCCAACATCATCATCATCTTCAACCTCACCACCACCAACCACCCATCCCACCACCATCTTCAACCTCCTCTACCACTAACATCCACCACCACCACCTCCCAATCTCATCACCCACCACCACCACAACCACTACCTTCACCTCCTTCACCCTCTCCACCATCTACATCTCTATCACCACCCCTAAACATCACCACCATCACCATGGCCTCACGTCCAAGCCACCCTCTCACTCTCTCTTCCCCTCCAGTTGGCCAGCAGCCACCAGGCGTGGAGGCCTGGACATATACCCTTCGTGGCTCATATGTGAATGTCTGGACACATACCAAGACATACGGGTCAGATGAGAGACATAATAATAATATGATGCTAATTAATAATTTATTGTGCTGTTTTGTAAACCGAGCTTGTACGACTGATTTTGCTTGTATTTGGTGTTATCAGTTTATATCAGTTTTCCATCGATTTATGATGTTTTCTTAGTTTGGGAGAATTCAGGTTACGTGAACCTATGATATAGCGATGTGAGATACTAGGTATATATGAGGGTTTTCTTGTTTGGATTATTCCTTCGATGCACTGATCTATAGATTTAAAGCTGTCTCCCAGGTAGTGGTACAAGCGGTTCGACTTTTTTATGATCAAGGCCGATACAACTGATGTGAGTATAACAGTTGTGTCTATTTTAAGTAGAATGATGATCTGACATATTTGTTGTTATATGTGGGTGATATGATGATTGCTGTAAGAAACAAGACACATATTTAGAAGCTTAAAGCTCAGCTCAAGAAGAAATTTGACATGAAGGATTTAGAAGAAGCCAAGAAGATCTTAGGTATAGAGATCACTCGAGATAGAGGGTCAGACAGACCTTAGTTATCCTAGGAGAACTACGTTCTTAAAGTATTGAAAAGATTCAACATGACGTAAACAAGATAGTCACTACTCTTTTGGCATGTCACTTCAAATTATCCTCCAACTAGGGTCCACAATTACCGAAAAGTGGAGTATTAGCCAAAGGTTACAATCATCAGTTTCTTGTCTTGATGACAACATATGTGGTTATTTAGTACTAATCAAGTTCAAGTGTTTAAGTTTATTTCAGTGTTCAAAAGGATTTAATGTGTTTCTTCCTTTAAAGAAAGGTGTTGAAGACTCAAGGGTATTCAAGTATGAGATTGGAGCTCAAAGCACTCAACATCACTATTGGAGAAGCCCACTTGAAGACATTTGTAGTCACTAAGAGCCTTGTAAAAAAATAGTATGTTAAAATATAGAATATAGATTTGATACTCAAGAAGTTACGCACACAAAAATACACGTTTTGAAAAATATAAGTTTCTATCATATTGGTGTTTTACATGTTTGGTCTTAATACATGTTTCATATTTTTTCCAAAATTTTATATCCAGTATAGAACATGTATCTCATTGCTTATACATTGCTATATCTCTTAAAAACCAACAAAAAATATTTTAATAATAGTTTTGCATTTCAAATACTCAGAAAAATGTGTATTGGCCTAGGTCGGTCAACCGATCGGCCGACCGTAGCCTATTATAGGCCAAAACGGTCGACCAAGCGGTCGACCGAGCCTCTGGCTGGGGTTATGCATGTTATACACGTCCTTCAATCGACCGACCGGTCGACCGCTAACCCCAGTGGTCAACCGATAGATCGACTGACTGGCTTATATGTTGGGTGCCGGTCGATCGAGCGATTGACCGATCACTGTGTGCAAAGATTTTTGGCAGAAGTTCGGTCAACCGGGTGGTCGACCGTAGTCAACGGCTAGTTAGAAATGAACTGTCAGTCGACTGGCCGGTCGACCAAAGTTCTGACAAAAGCCATAATGGCTAGTTTTCAGAATCTATCTTTTCCTCTGATTTTTCCAACAGGTATTTTTGCTTTCTATGGGTCAAATTTCTTCCTAAATGACTTGGTGAGCTAAACTAATAGTGTTTGTCTATTGCCTATATATATGGTCATTGGGATTGATTTTAGAACAACAAGTTTCAACAAGTTTTACAAGTTTTTTGAGAAATACATTGAAAATCAAGTTTTCAAGTTTCTAGTTTTCAAGTGCTTTCATTTTCAAAGCTATTTCAATTAGTTCTTCAGCTCTTAAATTCTTTCAACTAAATTTTCACTCTCACAAACTCCTTAAGCTTAAATTTATATCTACTCTATCGAAAGTTGTAAAGAAGAGAGTGTTTGTGATCCAGTGATCACCAAGAGATTTGTAAACCTTATTGGCTTTGTGCTACCTCTTGTGTACAGAATTGAATGTTGGAGTTATGTACTCTAGCCTTGTGTAGACCATTGTAATTCCTTATTATAAGGTCCCTTTGTGGAGATCTTATTGTGGATAGTGAAATCTTCACGGTGGTGAAGGCATGGACGTAGAGTAGTGGCTCGAACGTCGAAACAAATTTTTTGTATTTGCGATTGCTTATCTCTTGATCTCTATCTCTTTACATTGCTTATACTTGTGTTGTTGCTTTACTTGCACATTCTATTTATTGCTTGAATTGCATTCATCATTGCATTACCTTCATCATTCTCATTTATTGGTCTTTACTCATCTCAACAAGAAGGCAATTGAGACCTCAACTTATAATCTAAAGAAATTTTAGAGGAGAAGTTCTAGAGCCCTTCACGGGGAATTCAGCTTCACTTCTTATTTTGAGTAACTAATTTGCATCATTTATCATAGATTGTTGTTATTCCATATTTAATTAGCATTACATCTATTCACCCCCCCTCTAGGTGTATTTTCAATTAGTATCAGAACCTTGGTCTCTAGATATTGGTTTAACCACCTTAGAGAGATCCATTTGTTAATCACTTCATTTGCATTTTCTTTTGCCATCCACACTAGTTAATATGACCGAAGGAATTAAGACCCCACTAAAGTTTGATGGCCTTAACTTTCCATATGGAAAGTTAAGATGACCGTTATCTTGCAATCCCTAGGAAGCCGGATTGCAAAGGCGGTAACCAAACAATTTAGTGTACCCGTTGGTGATGAGGACACATGGTCTAATATTGTCACCAAGAAATTTGATGCCAATACAAAAGTACACTATGCATTGCTTTAAGCCTTGAATGATAACGACATAGCTACGGTCATTCATTACAAATCCGCCTATGAGATTTGGTCACTCCTAGTTGTCACACACGAGGGGACATTTTAAGTCAAGAGAGCTAAGATTGATCTCTTGTGTTCCCAATATGAGAATTTTACCATGCTGAAAATGATTCTATTGATAACATGATTAC
Source organism: Agave tequilana (assembly GCA_038442645.1). Taxonomy (NCBI): domain Eukaryota; kingdom Viridiplantae; phylum Streptophyta; class Magnoliopsida; order Asparagales; family Asparagaceae; genus Agave; species Agave tequilana. The sequence goes on from JAVJIF010013895.1 coordinate 95,619, forward strand.
TAGGTTTACTAAAATCACCAATGGTCTTACTTTTCTATGTAATGCTATTGATAATAACCAAAAGGTGAGGAAGGTCATTCGTGCTCTACCACCATCATGGGAGGTCAAAGCTACAATATTAACTTATAGGTCTTATCGGCAACTTTAAGACTCATGAGATGAAGAGGAAGGCTAGAGAACAAATGACACCTCAAAAGAAAAAGATGATTGTCTTCAAGTCCATCCTACCATCTCCGATGAAGATGATGAAGAAGAAGATGATGAAGACCTCTCCCTCCTAGTGAAGAATGTGAGTAGGGTGTATAACAAAGCCGAACTCAATAATAGAAGATGTTGGCAAGGAAAGGAGGAGGAAAAGATCATTTGCTTCAATTGCCGGAAGCCGGGACAAATTGTTGCAGAATGCCCCGAAACCAAAAGCAAGCCATCTATGTAAAAGAATCCCTACAAGAAGAAGACTCTCAAAGCAATATGAGATTCAGAGAGTGAATTTGAAGAAGAGGTGGACAAGGCTAATGTGTGTTTCATGGCTGATCGGTCACTGATATTACATAATTATAGTCATATTTCCCAAATCTATGTTATAATAAACTTGACTTTTTATTATCTTTTTTGTAATAAATTTGCAAGCCTTTACCAAGGGAAAAGGAGAAGCAAAGAAGCCCAAAGCTTATATAAAATTCTGATTTAATTCAGAATTAATTCAAAAAAATCAAGGCAAATCAAGGAAGATAAAATCAGTTGAAAATCAGTTAAATTTGGATTTTCATAAAATTTAGTTTGTTAACCGAAGATCAATGAAGAATCATTGAAATCAGGAGGTCAAATGGTAAATCTTTTGGGTTAATTGGAAATAAAAGCAAAACCCACAGATCCTGAGCCTTTATGTGGCTAGATGGCCACATCATGGCCGGGGATCCGCGGCTTGGTTAAAGAGATAGGGGAAGCATTTGCTGAGATAGGGGGAACATTTGCTCCCCCTATCTGCTCACGCTCTGTCCCCTTGGGTTTTCCCTATAAATACTACCAAGTTCTATAAAGAAAGGACCGAAGACTAGTTTAAGTTTTTCTCTTTATTTTTAAGCTTTAGGATCATTGTTAGATAGTTAATTAAAGTTGTATCTCAGTTTTTAATTTGTAGTTCAGTCCAGAAACAAGTGAGAGAGAGGAAAAGAGTGATTGTAGTCTGAAGTTGAAGTGACAACAATAAAGAATCAGGACTTCTCTTCTTCTCCAATTCACGGGTATGTTTCATTTCATTTATATGTCTTATTTTACATCAACTATGAGTAGCTAAATTTATTTTTCTGGGCTCACTATAGTCTCTCTTCGATCAGCCTTGTTTTGAATGATTTTTGAGCAAAGAACCTAACGAAATCATATGAATGCCTTAAACTAAGCCTTGCTTCTTCGAAAGTGTTCTTGAAGGTACATGAGTATGGGTTTAAATTTCTAACACTTTTATTTTTAAAACATCACTTGAACTTGTTTTTATTTCATACTTGGAAGACAACATGATGATTTAACATTTAGTTCAAGATGAATTCTTAAAAAAAAAGAATTAACTTTTCCAAACAATCATAATTGCTTTACTTAAGACTTTTGAAATTCAAGCTTAATTTTTTGCCTATGATTAAGTTAAGGCACTGAGATTTTCAAAAGAAGAATATATCATTGAGTAGTAAGATAGTGAGCGCAGATCTTTTTTCTTATATTAAAACAAATAACCAATCACTCATCAAGCCTTTTAAAGATCATTTTTTCCAAAACCTTTTCTAAGTTTTAAGTTTTCTTTTAATCATCTCTTTACTCTCCATTCTTTTTTCAACTAAAAAAAACCCTACATCAACCTTTGCTTTTGAAATAATACATCGAAATGCGTTCATCGCATTCCTCCTCGTGGACTTGACCCTTTAGCCCAAAGCTACACGATAATTCTCTCACATTTTTTACAATTAATTTTTGGCGTCGTTGCCGGGGAGGAAATGGTGTAATTATTTTTTAACAATTTTGGTGTTTTGTTTCAGGGTGAAAGAAATCAAATATAGTGTCCAAGCATTACAGAAGAAGACTTGTTATTCTATGCCCCTACTCTAGAATGTACGAAATAGAATTCTAAGAGATTGTCGCGTAAAAGCTTTTTTTTTGGACTACAAAAAACTCTTTTTTTGCAGGACATATTGCTTTGCAAAAATACAGTTTCTGCAAATGTTATTTCTGCTATTTCTGAGATTTGCATAGAGTTGTTTTTAATCCAACAGTAATCTGATTGATTGTCAATTGCTTAAAAAATGTTTAGACTTGCATTTTAGGCATTTGTCTAATTACGTTTCCTTTTCAATTATTGTTTAAGAAAGCTGGAGACAAGATATGTTTTGCATAGCATCTAGCATAGAAACATTATTTGGTGATATATTTGCCTTTTGATTGTTACTTGCTTTATACTTGCACACTTGCACAATCAATCTTAAGGGAAAAACCCAACACAAGATAAGGTGGGGAGTCATTACCCTTCCTTAGCCCACAAATCATCTCCAAGCATGCACAAGCTAAGCCTAACTTAAAATCTAATAGATGTTGGCCTTAAGGACATCTTGAACTCATTAGGATATTATTCTAAGGGGGAAGGTGTTAGAATTTGACTCCTGCCAAATCGGTGTTAGAGGACAGGAATTGAGGGGCGAAATTTCGAAGGCTGGTGATTTGACTTAACTAGCCCCGTCGCTTTTGCGCAGATACCTCCTACTAATCTTGCCCTGAGCTGGCTAATTAGCTTGTGGTCAAAGTCTGCATTATACCTCATATGGATAATCAACTAGTTAGGAGTTGTTTAGGTCTAAGATTTACCATAGACTAGGCTTGCTTACTTTTTTTCGTTGACTATTGGTAAACTTGTTTGTGATAGTATTTATGTTTGCATGTGTGGTAGAGAGACCCAAATTCATCTAAGTTAACTAGAAACACAACACCACTCAAACTTGAGCCAAAACAAGATCTGATTATGGCTCAACTAACATCCTTGCAGGATAGGTTCCACCCCATGAGAACCTCACTTCCATCTTGCATCCAACTCCATCAGTTGGTGAACACAACTTTGAGCTCAAGTCTCAGTTCATCAACACACTCCCTAAGTTTTATGGCTTAGAGTCTGAAGATGCATATTTCTTCATAAGAAAATTTAAGGAAGTATGCTTAATGATGAAAATCTCATACTTTGTAGATGATGCTATTAGGTAAAGATTTGTCCCATTTGCTCTTAATAACTTAACCAAGAAATGGCTGTACAGCTTAGCGGCAGGCTCTATCACATCATGGGATGATTTCATCAAGGTCTTCTTGAAGAAATTCTATCCAATCTATAAGACTGCTCTCATTAGGAAGAACATCATGCAGTTCAAGTAAGAACCTAGTGAACCATTTTGGAGGTACTTTGAACGCTTCAAAGATCTTCTTGTCCAATGTCTCATCATAGATTAGAGAAATGGTGACAATGCCAAATTCTCTATGATGGTTTAGACTACTCAACCAAGACTCTCTTAGAAATCATGTGCCAAGGGGGATTCTTGCAAAAGGATGAAAATAAAAGATAGGATTTATATGAGCATCTAGCTGAAAAGACCATCCAATGGGAACCAACTAACGAAAACTCTAGGAATTCAAACTCCATCTCTTCAAAAGGAGGTCTCCATTTAATTGAATCATCCATAGCTGCTGAGGCTAGATAGCAAACCTAGTGAGAAGACCGGAAGCTTTAGAAACTAAGAAACTAAGTTCAGTCAACCATGTCAGCCCAAATTAATTTCTAATTCCGGGCTGTACTTACTGTCAAGCCATGAATCATGTATTTGAAGAGTGTCTAGTATTTCAAGCTCAATAAAATTTCCTGAACCAATAAATGCGGGCTATACAAGGCCCAATAATAATCCTTACGCACTAACGTACAATCCTTGCTAGAAAAATCACCCGAATATCTCATGGAGCCAAAACAACAATGACCACTCACAATCAAACTATTCAAACCACTTCCAATATTCCAATCATATCATAATTCTTCCAATCATCAACCCAACTTTTTAAATTACCAGCACAATTCTTCCAACCATCAACCCAATTTTTCTAATTATCACAAAAATTTTCCCAGCCAAGCTCCACAATCTTCTTTCCAAAATCCACCATTTGAGAAGAGAATGATTGATTTTGGTAAGAACATGGAAAGGTACATGAAGAACCAAGAATCTCCCATTCAAACATTATAGAACAGCCATACACAAGCCATAACGAGGTTAAAGGTTCAAATAAGCCATTAGCCAATTCACAGAATGAGAGGCTAAAGGGTACCTTTCCCAGTCAACCAGGAACGAACCCTAGAAATTTCCACCAAGCCCATTTGGCTGAAGATCAACTGTTGAATCAATGTAATGTTGTTCATACATTAAGGTCAGGAAAAAAGTTGATAATCAAGTGTCAACGCTAACCAATCCCACTCAGCACAGCCACACACAAGCATCCACCTCATCTAATCCTAATTCTTCCAAATCTGACGAATCTAAAAAGGATAAGTCAACTAGTGAGGTGCACAAGCCTATAGTACCATTTACCAATAGGCCAAAGAACAATAAGCAAAATACACACATGGATAAGATAATTGAGATTTTCAATCAAGTTAAGATAAATGTGCCTCTTCTTGATGCAATTCAACAATTCTCGTCATATGTCAAATTTCTTAAGGAGATGTGTACCAAGAAGAGAAAGACTAACGTACCCAAAAAGGTCTTCTTAGTCACTAATATTAGTGAGCTACTGTCGGGTCCGATCCCTGTCAAGTACAAGGATCTCGGTTGTCCTACCATTGCTTACACAATAGGACAAGCTGAAATTAGTCGTGCACTACTTGACTTGAGAGCAAGTATCAACTTGCTCCCCTTCTCAGTTTATCAACAACTCGGGCTGGGTGAGCTTAGTCCAACCTCGAGTCACCATCCAACTGGCTGACCGGTCAGTGAAAGTTCTGAAAGGAAAAATTAATGATGTCTTTATGTAGGATAGGGAATTTATCCACCCCGTTGATTTCATAATTCTTGAGACACAACCTGTATCCAATCTTAGATCTCAAACTCCTATTATCTTAGGGCGTCCGTTCCTTGTAACTACAAATGCGTTCATCAACTGTAAGAACGGATCCATGAGGTTGACCTTTGAAGACATGACTAAAGAGGTCAATATCTTCAACTTAGAAAAATAACCTCATAAGATAAGAGACCAAACGTTTGAGGTAAACTTCATTGAGAACAATTGTGAAGAAGAAAGAGAAGGTATAGAGAATGAGTCTCTATTTTTTGATGAATTATTTAAGGATGAGTGCGATTATATTAATAAGAAGACAGATGTTGGAGATCCTAATTTTAGAGTCCCCTTTAGGAAAAAAATTGATTTGAGTGTCTTTACTTTCGATCAGCCAATCAGTGATATATCGCATGAGAATATAATTCAAGAACCTCTGATTGACCGAACCTTTGAAAACCTCTTTGAAGAAGAACTCATGTATTTGGATGAACCGATTAGGAATATTTTGGTTAATTACACACCTCCAAGGGAAAGAGCTGATTAAGTTTTGAGGAGATGTATGAAACTGAATTAGAATTTCTAGGCATTCATAGTGAAGAAGTTCCAACTGAGAGGTGTGATGGTGATCAATTTTTGAATAATGGTTGTAGACATATGAGGAAGAAAAGCTTAAGGAAAGTGAGACTGAGGAGGAAGAGAGCTAAAATGACAAAAAAATAAGCCTCTCGACTGTGCCCTATAAAGAGAACCCATTAGAATGATGGAAGCGAGCTAGAGGGATGAAACCTAAAAAGATCTAGGTGTGGGAGAAACATGATGTTGTACATATTTTTGTGTATATTTTTTCTGCACTTCTTTTTAAATTTGTTTCATGCATTCATGCATTACAGCCATACATTGAGGACAATGCATGAGATAAGTGTGGGGGAGGACTTTAACATGACTAATATAACTAAAAAAAAGGAAAAAAGATTAAAAAAACTTTTTAGAAAAGAATAATATTTTGACATATTTTTTGTAAGAAATTAAGTCAATTTTAAGGAATAGGAGAATCATAATTAGGATTTCTTTTTCTTAGTCAAAATAAGATTATTTGTTTGATTTCTAGGGCTAGGAAGAAAATTTAAAAAAGTAATTAAGTCTTAATCTTTACCTTGATGAAATATGCACACTCCATAGACTTACACACTTATGGTTCAAAAATAAAGATTCTTATGTCTTATAATATATATATAAGAAAATTAAACAAATCTAATTATTGATTAGCTAGATGCTTTGGTCTAAGCAAGCCTTGGTATTTATGAAAAAGATAATTAGATAAGTTTAGAAATATATATATATCAAAAAACACCTCTGATTAAGCTGGGTATTTATGTCTCATAAAGCATAAGTATTCATGCCTAAAAATGGTACAACTTATAAATAAAATCCTTCATTTTGTGGCCTTGTTTGCTCGAGTCCTTAAGTCCTTGGGGTATTTTCTCACCCGGCGCCCTAAGACCGTCCGGTTTAGGTGTTACCAACTAAAGGCTCGTTTTATGGGCAGATTAGAAAGCCTAATAGAACTAAGAAATAATACCACTAAAAATAAAAAATAATAAATAAGGTATAAGAGTAAGAGTTAAAGAACCCTTAGTCAAAATTTCACGGTCACGAAGGTGCATATGACTTAAGGTAAAGTAACAGACTAGATGAGAAATACAATTTGACCTTTACTTTGATTGGTAATAAGTTTTTAAATAGAGACTAAGTTTAGGAATGAAAATTTTGGTTTGCTATAACTTATAGATTGCTTGAACTCTTACAATAATACTTCAAATATTTTCTCTCTTTCAATCTGCTTTTCGAAAATACTAACTCTTTATTTCTCTTTCTTTATGAATTTTGTGGGTGTAATCTACTGAAAACCTTCATGAGACAGAACTCGTCCTCTAGGGGTAACCTAGAGGTTTAACGGCTTATTGCACATGCTAAGTGCAATCGTGTTTTTTACGAAAATAGATAGTTAGTTTTTATTTTACTCGAGGACGAGCAAAAGATAGGTATGGGGGTGTGATCGGTCACTGATATTGCATAATTATAGTCATATTTCTGATATCTATGTTATAATAAATTTGATTTTTTATTATCTTTTTTGTAATAAATGTGCAGGCCTTTACCAAGGGAAAAGGAGGAGCAAAGAAGCCAAAGCCCATATAAAATTTTGATTTAATTCAGAATTAATTCAAATAAAAAATAGGACAAATCAAGGAAGATAAAATCGGTTGAAAATTAGTAAAATTCAAATTTTCATAAAATTTAGTTTGTTAACCGAAGATCAACGAAGAATCGTCAAATCAGGAGGTCAAATGGCAAATCTTTTTGGATAAATGGAAATAAAAGCAAAATTTGCAGATCCTGACCCTTGATGTCGCCAGATGGCCACATCATGGCGGGGGATCCACGGCCAAAGCTGCGGATCCGTGGCTTGATTAAAGAGATAGGGGGAGCGTTTGCTCCCCCTATCTGCTCATGCTCTTTCCCCTCGGGGTTTTCCCTATAAATACTGCCAAGTAAGGACCGAATACTAGTTTAAATTTTTCTCTTTATTTTTAATGTATAGGATCATTGTTAGGTAGTTAATTAAAATTTTATCTCAATTTTTAATTTGTAGTTCTGTCCAGAAACAAGTGAGAGAGAGAAAAAGAGTGATTGTAATATGAAGTTGAAGTGATATCAATAAAGAATTAAGACTTCTCTTCTTCTCCAATTTATGGGTATGTGTCATTTCATTTACACGTCTTGTTTTACATCAATTATGAGTAGCTAAATTTGTTTTTCTGGGCTCACTATCATCTCTCTTTGATCCCTCTTGTTTTGAATGATTTTTGAGCAAAGAACCCAACAAAATCATATGAATGCCTTAAACTAAGCCTTGCTTCTTCGAAAGTGCTCTTGAAGGTACATGACGATGGGTTTGAATTTCTAACACTTTCATTTTTAAAACATCTCTTGAACTTGTTTTTATTTCATACTTCGAAGACAACATGATGATTTAACATTCAGTTCAAGATGAATTCTTAAAAAAAAGAGTTAATTTTTTCAAACAATCTTATTTGCTTTACTTATGACTTTTGAAGCTCAAGCTTAAGTTTTTGCCTATGATCAAGTTGAGGCACTGAGATTTTCAAGAGAAGAATATATCATTGAGTAGTAAGATAATGAGCCTAGATCTTTTTTCATATATTAAAACAAACAACCAATCGCTCTTCAAGCCTTTTAAAAAACATTTTTTCCAAACCCTTTCCAAGTTTTAAGTTTTCTTTTAATCATCTCTTTACTCTCTATTCTCTTTTAAACTAAAAAAAACACCAACACCAACCTTTTCTTTTGAAACTATATATCAAAATGCTTTCATCGTATTCCTCCTCGTGGACACAACCTGTTAGCCCAAAACTACATGGCAATTCTCTCACATTTTTTACAATCAATAGCTAATGACACACACTCAAGGTAACATCTGAACCATCTCTAGATGATTGTGAATTAACCATCGATGAAGTGGGTGAAGCTTTTGAAGAACTTTCTCATAACTATGATTTTCTCAAGAAGAAATATTTAAAAATGAAAAAAGAAAATGAATTTCTTCAAAATCAAGTTGTTATTCTTTCAAAAGAAAAAGAGGTTTTGTCTTCCATACTTACTTCTACACAAAAGGACTTTGATGCACATAAAGTTTCTTATAAAGCAAAATTTTGTTTGATTGATGAAAAAGAGATTTCCATTTTAAGAATCAAAATTAGCGCTCTGATAAATGTTAATTAAAAATGTGAGTTTGATAAGGCTAGATTAGAGGTCATGCTTCCTAAGAGACACACTCTAAGGAAACATGTTCATGTTTCTCATGCTACACATGCTCACACTCATCATGCTATATATGCACACACTCATCAACCACAACATGCCCACACACATCATGCTAAACATGCTACACAAATAAGCATGCTCATGTTTCACATACACATCATACATTTATGTATGGTAGAATTTATACTTGCACCTATTGTGGCCGGAAAGATCACTTAGCTAAGTTTTGTTTTGATCGCATTAATGCTTCAAATGATCATACTTGGGTTCGAAGAACTAACACTATAGGACCCAAGAAAATATGGGTACCAAAATCAACAACTTCTTTACTTGATATAGGTACGCACCAAGGCTTTAAGACTTAAGGAGCGGTGACACCTTGATAGTCATTTCTCAAGGTACATGACTTAGGATATCAACAACTTTGCAACCCTATCAAGGTATCATGAAGGTGGCACCGTCACCTTCGGAGATGATTCAAAGGGCAAAATCACTGGTATAGATAATATCAAAATTGGCTCAACTCTTTTAATAGCAAATGCTATTTTGGTTAAAGGTCTCAAGCGTAATCTCTTGAGTATTAGCCAACTTTGTGATAAAGGTTTTAAAGTTGTGTTTGATGATTTCACTTGCGATGTTTTAGATAAGAAAACAAATATTTGTGTTCTTTTCGGTTTTCATAAAAAATAATATTTATATGATTGATATATTAAATTTACATTGCAATGCTACTTGTTTAAATGTCTTTAATGAAGATTCTTGGTTATGGCATAGGAGACTAGGTCATGTTTTGTTTGACCATCTATCTAAATTAACTTTAAGGAATCGGTGAAGGATATTCCTTACTTGAAGTTTGAAAAGGACCGTATTTGTGATGCATGCCAACTTAGAAAATAAATCAAGTCCTCTTTCGAAGCAATCAAGGATATCATGACATTTGGACCATTAGAGTTGATCCATATGGATTTGTTTGGTCCAACAAAAATCAAAAGTCTTAGTGGTAATCATTTTATTTTTTTTAGTTGATGATTTCTCTAGATTTACATGAGTTTTCTTTTTGGAACACAAAAACAAAGCTTTTCGCATTTTCATGTTTTTAGAAAAAGAGTCGAGAAAGAAAAAAATTCAATTTTGCGCATAAGGAGTGATAGAGGTGGTGAATTCATTAACCATTCCTTTATCACTTATTGTGAAGAAAATAGAATTAAACATGAACTATCTTTTTCTAAAACTCCACAACAAAATAGAGTCGTTGAAAGGAAGAATCACACTCTTCAAGAGATGGTGATTAGTCTCTAAAACTACATATTTTACACCACATCTTCACGTTTATTTAATATAAAATTCTGCTAATAATACCTCTCTTGTGTGTTTCTAAGTTCATAGCATGAAATGAAGAAGAATACCCAAAATTACCATTTAATTGGTGATTAAAAGCCTACAAATATAGCCATTGACTTTGGAGAGCTGTTTTGTCAAAACCATGGGCCCAAAACAAGAAACCAGGACATCCAATTGATAGGGGATCGACGCGACAGCACGCAGTAGGCAGCGCTACGCGCGTTGCGCCAGCGTTTTGGGCCAGGGGTTGCCCCTGGCCCCCTTTCCCATGGTGCCTATAAATACCCCCCTTGAGGGTTCTTCAGAGAGATATCCAGAGAGTAGTGCAGTTTTCTTTTCATGTTGTACTTAAGGGTAGTTTAGGTTAGTTCTTCTTCTTCCTCTTTGTATTTTCCATTTTTTTTAGATCTTGTAATAGGAGAGAGAGTGGTACATAGTTGGAAAACAAGAATGATTGTAATAGAAGGTGACAATGTAAGAAAGGTTCTCTCTTTACTTTACCTCTCTTTATTTTCTTCTTTCTAACTCCTTTTACATGTTTAGCTAATTTTCTCTCATGGCAACAACTACTAACCACTAACTTGCAAATTTTTACTTGATAATCCACATGAATCTAATAGCCTCTACTTGGCCTTGCTCTTGCAAAAGCCATTGATGGCTCATTATGATGGATTCTAACACTCTAACATCCTAACTCTCTAACAAGTTAACATTACTTTACTCCATGCTTACTCTTGTTTAATTTTGATGGTTTAAGTGTAGCTTGCACTTGTTGTGTTGAGTTTGGATGTGAAAGTTAGCGTATGGGTCATGCGTTGAAACGTTATTGAACCAAGGACTAGTGATGGCCATGGATACATGTGAGGCAACTATCACTAAGAGATTATCATGGTTAGTGGAGCCATTAGTAGTTAGTAGCCATGAGTATTCATTCTTTTTCATTTTATTTTAAAAATACTATCAAAAATCACAAATATATTCTTTTTTATGTTTCCCACTTCTTTATGTTTCACCGTACTTCTCTTTTCATTCTTTGTTTTCTTTTCTTATCATACTTTAAAACATTGAAGAACACTTAACATACACGTGAACATACCATATAAGCTTCCATCGTCTCCCGTCCTTATGGATTCGACTCGTTTTAGCCTCTATGCTATAATGGAAGTATCGAGGAAGCCAAGCGCACACACTTTAACTCTTGATTGCAAAACATACATTTTTCTTGCGCGGTTTTCCCCCAATCAAATTTTGGCGCCGTTGTTGGGGATGGGAACGGCTTGATTTCATATTTTTGTTAACTTTTCTTCTTTATTTTTTGGTGTGCAGGTTAAAGTTTTAGCATTACAAAAGTTCACACTTGCTTTTATGTGGTTGGGTAAATTCTTGTATATTCTTATATTCTGCTGCTAGTTTTTGTTTATATTACCTGTGCACTTAATAATTTTAAGAACTAAAATACGGTAATTGGATGTTTTAAAATGGTTTAGACGTTTACATCTAGGCACGTGTCAATTTTCATTCCAATATACTATATTTTATTCTTCTGTTGTTGTGATCTTGACGGAGGTGTACATATTGCATAGTATATAGTTAGGACAAACACGTGAGTGATTTACTCTCTTTGTGTGTTCATTATTATCTATTATGCACACTTGCACGAATTGAACTTAAGGGCAAAACCTAGTACAACATAAGGTGGGGAAGTCATTACCCTCCCTTAGCCCAAAAATCACCTCCCTACTCATACAACCCAAGCCTTAATAAAAATTGCTAGACGTTCGCCCCTAAGGACATCTCGGACTCATTTAAGAGATTGACATAAGAGGGAAGTTGTTAGAAGTTAACTCTTATCAAATCGGTGTCTAAGGTTGGGGATTGAGAGGCGAAACCTTGAAGAACAGCGGTTTGACATAGTTAGTCCCGTTGCTCTGGCATGGATATCTCCCACTGATCTTGCCCCTACCTGGCCGATTAACTTGTGGTCAAATTTCTTTAAGGTGCCCCCCGTGGACAGTCTAACCAGTTAGGAGTCGTCTAGGTCTAAGTCAACCCTAGCATAGGCTTGTTTCTTTTACTTTTTCTTTATTTGTTTGTTTGTTTGTTTTTCTCTTTTTTAAATTGTGAAATGGATTTTAACAACAACAATTTTTTAATCCTAATATGAATCCATATTTCACCTCGACCTCATTTGACTCGGATAACTCCAAATCTGGCTATATACAATATGAACCAACCTTATATGCCGAATTGGGATTATCCAACTCAATATGTGCCCCAGTTCCAATACTATGAACAAGACTGGAATAATCATCACCACTCTTCACTGAGTCAGTGGGGATACAACTCTCCCGAGTATTATGGCCAACCACCTTACCAACATCCAGCTTCATATACTCCTTCCCCTGATCAACCATTAGAAGAATCAATTGACTGGAAAAAGAGGATGGAAGCCTTAGAGGAACTCGAGCAATGAATTCAAAATCTAGAGGACTCGAAATCCCATCAAAGTTTTCAAATCCAAGATCCTTACTCCATTTTCTATGTCCCACAGCAAGAAGAACATACAAATTTAGAAAAGAGTACGGAATCCATGATTCAGTTCCAAAACGACCCTTTTAATATGATAGAAGCTAAATTTAGTCGATTGAAAAACATGTATAGGAATAAGGAAACTCTCCCTACCCAATTTTTGACTATTCCTAATACTTCTAATTATATTGATGAAAACCAAAAATTATGAAATCTTGAAGACTATGACCAAGATTCAATTTCACCACAAAACCTTGAACTTGACCAATATCAACCCATTAACAAATTGGCATGTTTTCATTTCAAAGAAATTGAACTTCAATATGAATGTGAACCCGACCAACAACTTTGTGATTCAATTCTAATTTTTGAATCTATGTTGACTTCAGCATCCTTACCCAAGTTGGACCCATTGCCCAAGCCAACATTAATTCCTGTATCCATGGATTTTGAGTTGAACTGCTTCCTTTGGATTGTCACACTTTATTGATGGGAATAGATTGTGAAATTAAATTCTTTTATTTGGACTCGAGCCTAAACCGACTCTTGAACCCAAAGTTGATTTTCCTGAGTTAGTATTGGTTCCTGAACTCTTCATTTCAAAACTCAAATCATCCATTCCATAAAATCACATTCTATTGTTGGACCAGGGTATTGACCAGAATGACTCAGTGAAGATCCTCAGTGATGATCTTCCTGTAAATCACCTAGAGGGGGGTGAATAGGTGTAAGTGCTAATCTAGAAACTAAATGCGCTAAATGCGGAAGCTAATGCAAATTTTGCAACACACTTAATACAACACACAAGTGTAGCCGAATTCCCCGTGAAGGGCTCTGGACTAACTCCTCTTGATTCCCCTTGAATGGGTTGAGGTGCTATGTGAAGCTCTTATGGTTAAGTATAAGTGAGGCACACACAAACAACCAAGCATATACAAGATATAGCAATATGAAATATGCAAGGTACAAGCAAATATGATATGATGAAATGAATGATGCTTTGCACAATTTAAAGAGAGAGAGGGTTAAGAGAAATTGGATCAAACGCAAACACAATGATATGTTTCTAGGTTCGAGCCCCTAGCTTTACATCCCCGCCTTCACCACCGTGAAGGATTTCCAATCCACTAAAAGGAGTACCGAACTCCTCTCTCAACCAACAATGCCACCGAGGCAATACAACCACAATCCACCTCTACCGAAGAGGGATAAGGCCCATAGCCAATACAATCCCAATCACCTCTACCGAAAAGGGATCCAAACCAATACCACTCCGATCAACCTCTACCAAAGAGGGATACACAAATAAAAGGAGGGTTTACAACTTGGAGGCTCAACAACCTCAAACAATCTCTTTTCCACAAACAAAGGATCCTAAATAGATTAGGATAGAAGATATAGCTCAAGTGAAAAAACTAAGTGTTTTGATCAAAGAAAACTCTTGGGAAAACACCAAAAATGATATAGAGATTTTTGCTCAAAAACAATTCCCAAAACCTAGTTTTTTTTGAAAATAACAAAACACTTAAAAACAAATAGAATGAGTCTTTTTGCTCTTTAAACACTTTTTAAAACTTGTTTTTAAACCAGAGAATGGGAGAAAATCAGCTCTAAAAATCTTAGCCAAAACCCTAAAGAAATGGGGTTTATATAGGCCAAACCAGAAACTAGCCGTTAGGCTGATCTGGCACCCTGACAGGCTACCGGTCGGCCGTCCCGGCCGACCGCCAACGGTCAGAAATGTGACCGTTGGGGCAACCCGGTCGACCGCCCGGCCGACCGAAATAAACAGAGAGCACTGCTCTCAGTTACGGTCGACCGCCCGGTCGGCCGTCCCAATGTGTGCCAGACGCGCATAGTTCTGTGCACGTCGGTCGACCGTACGGGTCGACCGGCCTATGGTTCGGTCGACCCATGCGGTCGGCCGACTTGGCCTGACAGACAGGTCTGGGTCAGAAACATATGTTGAAAATATTTTAGAAAATCTTTTTAAGTCTTGTAAAAATACCCAAAATAGTTTTATCATTTTGCATTGATATATAAACATATGATAAAAATTTCAACTCAAATATCAAGCATATGAAACTATTTTTGTGTCTTAACATTTTTACCAAAAACCAAAACTTGTATTTTTATCAAACTTGAATTTTTCAATATATGAATAGGAAAGTCAAAATAAGTTTGTTTAAGATGTTTAAGCATGCATGTATAACTAGAATACATCTATTATACATATAAACCATGTAAACTTGTTTTGATATAATATCTATTCATGAAAACCAAGATCGGTTAAACCAAAAACGGAAAAACTAAAAACCAATATTCCAAACATGAAACGTGTGTGTTTTGTGAACTTGAGCATATCATACTATTCTAATCTTTACAATTTGGATCTAAACACAAAACTAAACTATGGTACCGAAGTCTTCTTGTAGAGCGCAATCTCCAAGTCGACTCGATCCAAAACTCCTTGATCCACCGAGCAATTGCTATATATGATCTTTGACGCTCGGGCTCTTGAATCAACATGTGAAAGCTTCCAAATCATCTTGTTAAAGCTAATCACCTACTAATAACTTGATTAATGATCTGAAATTAAAATCACAAGATTATTAGTACACATAACTACATGAGTTAATCATCATCAAAACTATAGTGGAAAGCCTCTGGGCCAACAATCTCCCCCTTTTTGATGATGACAAAACTCATGGAGTTATATATGCATGGATCAAAGTTAAGCTTCAAAGAAGCTCCCCCTTAACTCATGCATAACCAAATAAACATAATGAATATACAATGAAGGCTCTTAAACATGAATGCATAGAAATGCATAAACAATAAAAGGCTCTACATACCAATGAAATGTTTAAAAACAAAACATGCTCTAAATACCAATTAAAATTAAACTAAATTAAACTTAATATATGCAAAACATAAACATGCATATATAAAACTTCTCAAATAATTCTCCCCCTTTTTATCAATCATCAATAAAGGGGTAAAAATAAAAACAAAACAAAATCTTCTCCCCCTTTTTAATACAAAGAAACACTCATTAATAAGGGGTAAAAGCAAAACCAAATCAATAAATTTTTCTCCCCTTTTTGTTCGAAAACATGAATCAACAAAAGGGTTAATAAAGACAATGTTCTCCCCCTTTGTCTAAAACAAAGACAAAACCAAATAGGGGTGACTATCAATTAAGATATCAAGTGAAAATATGTCAAAGTAGCATTTTGATACCAATTTAAAGGAAACATAAAAACATTGATACCAATTATAAGAAAACAATCTTGATACCAATTGAAATTAAACATAACAAATTTTGAATTTCTAAACAAGGATTTTGATACCAATTGTAAATATTTTTCATTTTGAACATATGATACCAAATTGAAATTTTCAATCATAAAGTATGGGAGTGGAAATCAAATACCAATTGAAAGATAAAATATAATTTTTCCCCCTCTTTATGAATTATCAAATAAAAACATGCAAAGCTTGTATATGGATACCAATTGGAAACTAGTCAATTGAAACAAGATAGTCATTATAAAACAAACTTTATCATGATCAAAATTTGTGCTCTAAGATATATGAATATAATAAGCACAAATAAAAACATATATATGTATGAAAATTAGATACCAATT
Source organism: Agave tequilana (assembly GCA_038442645.1). Taxonomy (NCBI): domain Eukaryota; kingdom Viridiplantae; phylum Streptophyta; class Magnoliopsida; order Asparagales; family Asparagaceae; genus Agave; species Agave tequilana. The sequence continues at coordinate 112,052 of JAVJIF010013895.1, forward strand.
GAAATTGATACTCTTTGAAGTGCAAGCATACATATACAAAAATATATGAGTATACAAAAATGTCAATATTGATACCAATTGAAAGAATTCAATGATACCAATTGAAACAACAATAATGATCAAGTGTATATCTCATATTACCTAGCCTCCCAATCATGTTCAAGTTTAAAATGATTTTCACTATAAGGCATACATGAGCATGATCTCCCATCCAACCACCCTTAGATGGTAGGGGTTTTCAAAAAAATAGGGTTGAAAATAAGCTTTGTTTGAAAACTCTACCAAAATGAAGAATACCGTAACTGGTTAAATGGAAAATCTTTTAAACTAGTACAAAATCCTTCAAGCAAGGAATAAACTAAAAATAATTTTCATAGAACACATGTAAATCACATAGCACTTAAAAACACTCAATATTCAATAAAGTCCATACATGCTCATGAAAACATACTCATGAGAAAATATTTTTAAAAAATGGTGAGTGTACAAGTAATGTGTGACATGGCATTATGAAATTTCCAATTAAGCTCAAAATTCCTTGAAACAATGAAAATCATCAAAATATTTAATCTTCAAGGTATATGTATGTCTATACAAACTAAAGTATACATACATATCCAAACACAACGAGTCCACAAAGATATATGCATGAAGGCACGTGGCTCAAAAGGATGTATATGTATAATAATAATTTGGATAAAATAGACATATACATGAAGTTAAACAAATAAACACGAAATCAAGAAAAACTAAATTTTCACCAAAACAAATTTCATTTCAAGGTATATGTATGATTTGTCAACACAAAAAGTATACATACATATCCCTAAACACGATTGAGTCCATATGTATAGATTTGCATGAAAAGCAAATGACTCAAGGGGTATACATGTATATCTATAAAGTTTGGCAAAATAGACATATATATGAGATGAAAACACATGATCATAAAACAAATTCAAAAATAGGAATACAAGTTTAAAATGTATGGATCATCAAAACTAGACTATACTAGCACATCTAATGGGCTCAAATAAGCATTCAAGCACAAACATATGTAGATTTATTTGTGGCCCACTATATGCACAAATATATATCTAGTTTTAATGAAAACTAACATTTAAACATATATTCAAAACATGAAGCATCAAAACAAGATAAAGATCATCATGATAAGCATAAACATGATCATTATGTAAATTCACATGTTATTAGATTTATGATGTACATGATAGCTAATCAAATACGAGAACACAAAATAATAATCCATATTAAACATGGGTGTCTCAAATACTATACATGTATGTCAAGAATCTAATTAACATGGCATTTTCATACTAATCACTAAACAATGAAATATGCTATAAACAATGAATATGAAAAGCATGTAAACAATAAATAGGAGTTAGGGATCGTTACCAAAACCTAGAAGGCAACTTTCCTTGTCTCCAAAACATGGTGGTCCTCTCCACCAAAACTTCCCTTGAAAGTGATGCATCCAAATTGTTCTCTTTAAGCACGGAATGCATCCACTCTAAGGTACGGCAACTCTCACGTCATGTGAGAGCCCACACCTACATCAAATAAAGGAGGGGTGGTCTTTGGTACCCATATCTTATTGGGTCCATGGGGGTTAGTCCCTTCTCTAACCCAAACAAACTTATTTGCTAAATTTGAAACATGTATACGATCATAGCAAAATTTAGCAAGGTGGCCCTTACGTCCACAATGTGTACAAGTGTACACATGAGCATACAAGTGATGGGTGTGTCCGTGAGGAGCATGTGTATGCCGTGGAGGGTGTGCATGAAAAGATGAAACTTGTTTCTTTCGAAACAAAGTTTCCAAATGTGTATGGCTCTTAGCACATTGGCTCAAAGTGGAGCCCAAACAATCCACTCTGTTCTTCAACAAACAAAAATCATCATTAATCTTAGAAGAAGAGGTGCATGCAATAGGTAGACTAGATGAAGAGGCTACACTAGCATGGCAAACATGTGCATCTAAATCATTTTTCAAAACAATATTTTTCTTTAAACAAAACATCTAAATCATTTGAAATAGAAATAATCTTATTTTTCAAAGCAACATTCTCTTTAAAACAAAATCAACTTTTGAGAACAAATTTTCATTTTTCTTCAAAATTGATTCACAATCATTTTTAGATTTTAAAAATTTATTTTCTTTTAGTGCAAGATCAAGTTAAGATCTAAGTGAGTCACATTCACTAGAAACCTCTTCCTTCTCTTGCAAAACAATGTTAAGTTTAGAAGACAATTTTTCATTTTCTTTATTTAAAGCACAAGTCTTCTTTTTCAACAAATTATATTTTTCAATTAATTTTTCACAAACAATTGATAGTTCTTCTTTTAAAGCATGGGCATCAACAAAGTCATTTGAAGAACTAGCACAATCATCACTATCTAGTTGAGTTTCCGATTGTACCTCAAGGGAGTCATTCCCTTGGACCATTAAGCATTGTGACTCGGAATCTCCACTAGATTCCTCCTCTTGTTGGATTGGCAATTGAAGCTTGGAGGTGGTTGTGGTTGTCAACTTGTTCCACACTGCAAAAGCGGAATCAAGGTTAGAAACATGCATAAGATATTCTTTTGAAAGTGTGCTTCTAATGGCCTCAAGGGCTTGTGCATTGGCCCCTATATGCTTGCTATCACTAAGGTAGGATTCCTTGGTAATGGCAAGGTAAACCTTATGTCCTTGGGTTTGTAAATAAACGGTCATCCTAATCTTCCAAACAAGAATGTTGGAAGGGTCAAACATAGGTGGGGTCATGAAGTCCATGGTAAACTATATGTGTGCAAACAAGCAAATGCAAACAAGATTAGCAAACAAATGGATCTCACTCCTAGGATGTTAAGCCTAAGTATCAGGAGCGTAGGCTCTGATACCAATTGTAAATCACCTAGAGGGGGGTGAATAGGTGTAAGTGCTAATCTAGAAACTAAATGCACTAAATGCGGAAGCTAATGCAAATTTTGCAACACACTTAATACAACACACAAGTGTAGCCGAATTCCCCGTAAAGGGCTCTGAACTAACTCCTCTTGATTCCCCTTAATGGGTTGACGTGCTATGTGAAGCTCTTGTGGTTAAGTATAAGTGAGGCACACACAAACAACCAAGCATATACAAGATATAGCAATATGAAATATGCAAGGTACAAGCAAATATGATATGATGAAATGAATGATGCTTTGCACAATTTAAAGAGAGAGAGGGTTAAGAGAAATTGGATCAAACGCAAACACAATGATATGTTTCGAGGTTCGAGCCCCTAGCTCTACATCCCCGCCTTCACCACCGTGAAGGATTTCCAATCCACTAAAAGGAGTACCGAACTCCTCTCTCAACCAACAATGTCACCGAGGCAATACAACCACAATCCACCTCTACCGAAGAGGGATAAGGCCCGTAGCCAATACAATCACAATCACCTCTACCGAAGAGGGATCCAAGCCAATACCACTCCGATTAACCTCTACCAAAGAGGGATACACAAATAAAAGGAGGGTTTACAACTTGGAGGCTCAACAACCTCAAACAATCTCTTTTCCACAAACAAAGAACCCTAAATAGATTAGGATAGAAGATATAGCTCAAGTGAAAAAACTAAGTGTTTTGATCAAAGAAAACTCTTGGGAAAACACCAAAAATGATATAGAGATTTTTGCTCAAAAACAATTCCCAAAACCTAGTTTCTTTGAAAATAACAAAACACTTAAAAACAAATAGAATGAGTCTTTTTGCTCTTTAAACACTTTTTAAAACTTGTTTTTAAAACCAGAGAATGGGAGAAAATCAGCTCTAAAAATCTTAGCCAAAACCCTAAAGAAATGGGGTTTATATAGGCCAAACCAGAAACTAGCCGTTAGGCTGATCTGGCACCCTGACAGGCTACCGGTTGGCCGGCCCGGCCGACCGCCAACGGTCAGAAATGTGACCGTTGGGGCAACCTGGTCGACCGCCCGGCCGACCGAAATAAACAGAGAGCACTGCTCTCAGTTACGGTCGACCGCCCGGTCGGCCGTCCCAATGTGTGCCAGACGTGCATGGTTCTGTGCACGTCGGTCGACCGTACGGGTCGACCGGCCTATGGTTCGGTCGACCCATGCGGTCGGCCGACTTGGCCTGACAGACAGGTCTGGGTCAGAAACATATGTTGAAAATATTTTAGAAAATCTTTTTAAGTCTTGTAAAAATACCCAAAAATAGTTTTAACATTTTGCATTGATATATAAACATATGATAAAAATTTCAACTCAAATATCAAGCATATGAAACTATTTTTGTGTCTTAACATTTTTACCAAAAACCAAAACTTGTATTTTTATCAAACTTGAATTTTTCAATACATGAATAGGAAAGTCAAAATAAGTTTGTTTAAGATGTTTAAGCATGCATGTATAACTAGAATACATCTATTATACATATAAACCATGTAAACTTGTTTTGATATAATATCTATTCATGAAAACCAAGATCGGTTAAACCAAAAACGGAAAAACCGAAAACTAATATTCCAAACATGAACGTGTGTGTTTTGTGAACTTGAGCATATCATACTATTCTAATCTTTACAATTTGGATCTAAACACAAAACTAAACTATGGTACCGAAGTCTTCTTGTAGAGCGCAATCTCCAAGTTGACTCGATCCAAAACTCCTTGATCCACCGAGCAATTGTTATATATGATTTTTGACGCTCGGGCTCTTGAATCAACATGTGAAAGCTTCCAAATCATCTTGTTGAAGCTAATCACCTACTAATAACTTGATTAATGATCTGAAACTAAAATCACAAGATTATTAGTACACATAACTACATGAGTTAATCATCATCAAAACTAGAGTGGAAAGCCTCTGGGCCAATACTTCCAAGATTGGTCATGTAAAGGGAATACTTTTCATGATAGGATCTTGCATGATCCTATTAATATTGGGGATTGTAAATATGTTAATAAAAAAGAGGTCAATAAAGGTGGATTCCGTGAGCCACCACATTATCTTAATTGGGTAGCAACGCTTGGCCCAATCAGACCACTACCGAAGCCACCACCATGGGTAATTTTCCTTCCCTTTCCATTTGTTTCATGTATATACACATTCACGATGCATTGAGGAAAATGCATGAGATAAGTGTAGGGAGGATTTACTAACATAGTTAGTTTTACATTTTCTTTCTTTTACACTTCTTTTTAGAAACTTTTTTAAATTTTCTTTTGTATAAAAACACTTTTCTTTTCTTTTTATAAAACTTTTTTAAATAAGAGAATTAGTTTTGATTTATTTTTAAGAAAATTAAGATTATCTTAGGAATCAGAAAGACTTAAAATTATGAATTTTTAAACCAAGTCAAAATAATAAATCTTCTTTAAATTTTATGGTAAGGAAGTAAGATTAAAAGATAATTTGATCTTTAATTTTTTGCCTTAGATTTATGCACTTCACACTTACACAATTTTTGGGATTGAAACAAAGACTGAAAATATCATAAAAATATGCTATATAAATATATAAAAAAATGATAATAAACACTTATTGAAGTTGGGTAGTTATGCTTCAAAAAGCATGATTATTCAGACCTAAAATAGTGGACAAAAAATAAAATAATCCCCTTTAGTTTTGTGGCCTTGTTTACTCGAGTCCTTAAGTCCGAGGGATATTTTCTCATCTGGTGCCTCCTAAAACTATCTGGTTTGGGAGTCACCGGCTAAAGGCTCACTACCCGAGTAAGCTAGAAAGCCTAAGAAAACTAAGGGAAGAAAATAATAATAATAATCATATAAATAAATGGCATGAACGTTAGAGTCGATATCCCAAAAATTTTCACTGTTCACAAAGTGCATATTTTCTAAAGAGTTTTATGAAAGATCAAGGAGTCGATTCAATTTTAAATTCTTACATTTAATTTATAACAAGATTTTGCATTCCGACTTAGTCTAAGGAAAAGTAATTTCTGGTTAACCTATGACCTTGGATCACTTAAATTTTCGCAAAAATATTTTAACACTTTTCTCTATTTCAAAAATACGTTTTCAAAATACTAACATTTGATTTCTTTCTTTGTGAATTTTGTGGGTGTAATCTGCTGAAAACTCTCAGAAGACAAAACTCCTCCTCTAGAGAAAACCTAGAGGTTTAAGGCTTGTCGCACATGCTCAGTGTAATTGCGTCACCTGTGAAAGTGGTGTAATAATTTTCTTAGTTTTTGTTTTACTCGGGACGAGTAAAAGATAAGTGTAGTGGTGTTATTAGTCTCTAAAACTGCATATTTTATATCACATCTTCATGTTTATTTAATATTAAATTCTGCTAATAATACCTTTCTTGTGTGTTTCTAGGTTTATGGCATGAAATGAAGAAGAAGACCCAAAATCACCATTTAATCAGTGATTAAAAACCTACAAATATAGCCATTAACTTTAGAGAGTTGTTTCGTCAAAACTAGGGACCCAAAACCAGAAACTGGGACATCCAACTGACAGAGGACCGACGTGACAGCGTGTAGCAAGCGGCGCTGTGCGCGCCATACCAGTACAGCCGCAGAACGTGGCTCTGGCCGCGTTTTCGCGCCCTTACTGGCGTGGTCGCGCCAGCGTCTTGGGCCAGGGGTTGCCCCCTGGCCCTCTTTCCCCTGGTGCCTATAAATACCCCCTTTGGGGTTCTTCAGAGAGATATCCAGAAAGTAGTGTAGTATTCTTTCCATGTTGTACTTTATGGTAGTTTAAGTTAGTTCTTCTTCATCCTCTTTATATTTTCCATTTCTTTTAAATCTTGTAATAGGAGAGAGAGTGGTACATGGTTGGAAAACAAGAGTGTTTGCAATAGAAGGTGACAATCTATGAAAGGTTCTCTTTTTATTTTCCTCTCTCTAACTCCTTTTACATTTAGCTAATTTTCTCTCATGGCAACTAACTACTAACCACTAACTTTCTAACTTCTTACTTGATAATCCATATAAATCTAATAGCCTCTACTTGGCCTTACTCTTGCAAGAGCCATGATGGCTCATGATGATGGATTCTAACACTCTAACATCCTAACTCTTTAACAAGCTAACATTAGTTTACTCCATGCTTACTTTTGTTTAGTTTTGATGGTTTAATTATAGCTTGCACTTGTTGTGTTGAGTTTGGATGTGAAGTTATCGTATAGGTCATGATTTGAAACGCTATTGAGCCAAGGACTAGTGGTGGCCAAGGATACATATGAGGCAACTATCACTTAGAAGTTAGCATGGTTAGTGGAGCCATTAGTAGTCAGTAGCCATGAGCTTTCTTTATTTTTCACTTTGTTTTAGAAATACTATCAAAAATCACAAATATATTCTTTTCTATGTTTCTAACTTCTTTGTTTTTCACCGTACTTCTCTTTTCATTCTTCATTTTCTTTTCTTTTCATTCTTTAAAACATTGAAGAACACTTAACATACACGTGAACATACCGTTTAAGCTTTTATCGCCTACCGTCCTTGTGGATTCGACTCGTTTTAGCCTCTATGCTATAACGGAAGTATCGAGGAAGCCAAAGCACACACACTTTAACTCTTGATTTCAAAACATACATTTTTCGTGCGGGTTTTCCCCCGATCAGATGGCTAGGATAATGATTAGTGAATACGGATTCCCTCAATATCTATAGGTTGAGGTTGTAAACACTTCATGTACATATCGAATAGAATTTATTTTTGCAAAAACACTTCCAAAACTCCTTTTGAGATTTACATTTTGACAAAACCAAATGTTTCATATTTTAAAGTTTTTGGTTGTAAATATTTTATTTTGAACACCAAGGATAATTTAGGTAAATTTGATTTCTAAGTCTTATGAAGCTATATTTGTTGGGTATTCAAATTCTACTAAGGCCTATAGAGTCTTCATTAAGTCTACTTTGACTATTGAAGAGTCTATGTATGTCAAGTTTGAGGAATCTAATGCTTTTGTGAAGAATATTATAAAAATTAATTCCTTAGGTGAAGATATGAAGAAAATATCTTTGAAGAACTCACTAATGCAAGAAGACAAGCCAATCGATGATGAACATGGTAAAGTTAAAGATGTTGAAGTGGAGCCATCGCAACCACTTTCAAAAGATTAGAGATATGCTACAAATCATCCCAAGAACCTCATCATAGGTGATGTATCAAAGGGGATAACTACTCGCTCCGAACTTCATGATATTTATGGCCATTTTGCATTCATTTCACATATTGAGCACAAAAACATCCTCAAAGCCGAGGGTGACTCATATTGGTTGCTTGCAATGCAAGAAGAGCTTAATATATTTGAGCACAACCAAGTTTGACACCTTGTTTCTAGACCCCATGATAAACCAATCATTTGTATTAAAAGGATTTTTAGAAATAAGTTGGATAAGTTAGAAAATGTTATTAGGAATAAAGTTAGGTTAGTGGCCCAAGGTTACACCCAAATCGAAGGTATCGATTTTGAGAAAACCTTTGCACCCGTAGCACGGGTTGAAGTCATACAGATGACACTTGCTTTTGCTTCATTCAAAGATTTTAAGCTTTTTCAAATGGATGTTAAAAGTGCATTTTTGAATGGTTTTATCGAAGAGGAGGTGTATGTTGAATAACCCCCTGGATTTATTAATCCTATACATCCAGATTTTATTTTTTTAACTTGAAAAGACTTTATATGATTTAAACAAGCTCCAAGAGCTTGGTATGAAAGACTTTCTACCTTTTTATTTTAAATAATTTTTTAAAAGGCAAAGTTGACACTATATTGTTTACAAAGCATGTAGATAGTTATATCCTTATTGTGCAAATTTATTTTGATGATATCATTTTTAGATCTACTAATGAAATGCTTTGTAAAAATTTGAATCATGCATGGAAAAAAGTTCGAAATGTCTATGAAGGGAGAGCTCAATTACTTTCTTAGACTCCAAATCAAGCAAAGGAGTGATGGAATTTTCATAAACCAAGCCAAATACACAAGAGAGCTTATCAAGAAATTTGGGTTTGAAGATGCAAAGATAAGCAAGACTCTCATGGCTACCACAACAAAGCTTGACAAGGATAAATAAGGTAAGAACGTTGACATTAAACTCTATAGAAGTATTATTGGTAGTTTGCTTTACTTGACGGCTAGTAGGCCGGATATTATGTTTAATATTTGTCTTTGTGCTAGATTTCAATCTTGCCCTAAAGAGTCTCACTTGATTGTAGTAAAACGCATTATTAGATATCCTAAGGGCACTATTGGAATGTGCTTGTGGTATCCGAAGACCGGACAATTTTCAATGATGATTTTTTCAAATGCCGACTATGCCAGTTGTAGAGTGAATAGGAAGAGCATTAGTGAAACTTGTCAATTTCTAAGAAATTACCATGTTTCGTGGTCTTCCAAGAAATGAAATTCTGCAGCCCTCTCAATCGCCATGGCGGAGCATGTTGCGGTTCGGACTTATTGTGCATAACTCTTTTTGATGAAACATACTCTCCTTGACTATGATTTGTATTATGATCATATCAAAATATTTTATGATAACACTATTATTATTCATATAACTAAAAATGCAAATCAACATAGTATGACCAAGCACATAGAGATTCAATATCACTTTCTTAGAGATCACTATGAGAAAGGAGATATTGATATTGGTTATGTTTTAACCAATTCTCAACTTGCAGACATTTTTACTAAATCACTAGATTATAATAGATTTTCAATCATTTGTAGTGAGTTAAATGTTTGCATTATGAATTCATGAGTTTTTGAAATTACTTCATGTTTGTTTCATATGATTCATGTATTTATTGGTATCTCTTTTAGTTTCATGTATATTATTTCTTGTTTTTACTCCTTTTTGATGCATAACAAAAAGGGGAGAAGTATTTGAGTTATATTTTTGATATTTGATAGATGCGCTTTTGAGTTTCTTACTTTTGTATAGTATTTTATTTAGATATATTATGAACTTTATGTATATCCATTTCCATTACCATGCTTATATACAATGCCATGATTTATTGTTTTCATTCATTGCATAATATTTTTTGAGGAAGGAAATATGGAAGGATGGTAGGCTATTTATGCATATTATTCTAAATTGATATATTCTTCATATATGCATTTATGTGACTTTTTTACCTAGAAAAATCTATTTGTAGTCATAATTATTTCTTGTACTTGATAGATAGTATAACTTGAGAGGGAGATTGTTTAAGCTCCTTCCTATCATTTATTTTAAATAACTCATATGTTTGTCATCATAAAAAAGGGGAGATTGTTGGCCAAGGTTACAATCACCGGTTTCTTGTTTTGATGATAACAAAGCATATGTGGTTATTTAGTACTAATCAAGTTCAAATATTTAAGATTGTTTCAGGGTTCAAGAGGATTTAATGTGTTTCTTCCTCTAAAGGAAGGTGTTAAATACTCAAGGATATTCAAGTATGAGATTGGAGCTTAAAACACTTGACGTCGCTATCGGAGAAGCCCGCTTGAAGACACTTATAGTCACTAAGAACCTTATAAGAAAATAGTAAGTTAAAGTATAGAATATAGATTTGATGCTCAAGAAGTTATACACACAAAAATACACGTTTTCAAAAATACAAGTTTTTATTGTATTGGTGTTTTACATGTTTAACCTTGATACATGTTTCATATTTTTTTCAAAATTTTATATCCAGTTTAAGACATGTATCTCATTGTCTATACATTATTATATCTCTTAAAAACCAACACAAAAAAGTTTTGCATTTCAAAATACTAAGAAAAATGTGTTTTGGCCTAGGTCGGTTGACCGACCGGTCGACCGTAGCCGATTATAGGCCAAAATGGTTGACCGAGTGGTCGACCAAGCGTCTGGCTGGGGTTGTGCCAGTTATGCACGCCCTTCCGTCGACTGACCGGCGACTACTAACCCCAGCGGTCGACTGATAGATCCACTGACTGGCTCACTCAAATTTCTGTTGGGTGCCGGTCGATCGAGCGGCCAACCGACCACGGTGTGCAAAATTTTTTGATAGAATTCCAGTCGACTGGGCGGTCGACCGTAGCCAACGACTAGTTTAGAAATGAACTGTCGGTCAACCAGCCGGTCGACCGAAGTTCTGACAAAATCCATAACGGCTAGTTTTCAGTATCTGTCTTTTTCCTTTGATTTTTCCAACAAGCATTTTTGTTTTCTATGGTCAAATCTCTTCCCAAATGACCTGGTGAGCTAAACTAATAGTGTTTATCTATTGCCTATATATATATGGGTCATTGGGATTGGTTTTAGAACAACAAGTTTCAAAAGTTTTGCAAGTTTTTTGAGAAATACATTGAAAATCAAGTTTTCAAGTTTCTAATTTTCAAGTGCTTTCATTTCCAAAGCTATTTCAATTGGATCTTCAGCTCTTAAATTCTTTCAACTAAATTTTTACTCTCACAAACTCCTTGAGCTTCAGTTTATATCTACCCTATAGGAAGTTGTAAAGAAGAGAGTGTTTATGATATAATTGTTGGCCCAGAGGCCTTCCACTCTAGTTTTGATGATGATTAACTCATGTAGTTATGGTTACTAATTATCTTGTGATGTTTAGTTTCAGATCTCTAATCAAGATATTAGTAGGTGATTAGCTTCAACAAGATGATTTGGAAGCTTTCACATGGTGATTCAAGAGCCCGAGCATCAAGATCATACTTAGCACTCGTTGGAGTCAAGCTCGGTGGATCACGTTTTGGATCGAGTCGACTTGAAGATGGAGTTCGTCAAGAAGACATCAGTACCTAGTTTAGTTTTTGTTTTAGATCCATGTGTAAAGATTAGATAGTGTGATATGCTCAAGTTCACAACGCACACGTTTCATGTTTTGATATTGGTTTTCAGTTTTTGGTTTAACCGATCTTGGTTTTTATGAATAGCTAAGTATCAAAACAAGTTTACATGGTTTAAATGTATATTAGATATGTTCTATATATACATGTATGCTTCAACTATTTAAACAAACTTAGTTTGATATGCCTATTCATGAGTTTTGATGTTTTGGGTATTTTTAACAAAATATATATTTGGAATTAAAGTCAAAAACTATGATATATATATATATATATGTTTCATGTATAATGAATTTCTATCCATATGCATCATGCTTCAAAGTGTTTAAGTATCATGTTTTTATATTTGAATGAGTTTTGAAAAATCAGATTTCCTATTGAAAAATCTAAGTTTGGAAAAATACAGTTTTTGATTTTCGGTAATATTTCCATAGCACAAAAATTGTTCAAAATGTTTGAAATTTGTGTTGAAATTTTTCACACATATTTGTATATCAATGCATTATACTAAAACTATTTTGTGGATTTTTGGAGATTTAATGGGATTTAATTGGATAATAAAAACCTAAGTTTTCAATCCCTAAAACTGAACTGCCAGGCTCTGGCGGTTGACCGCACGGTCGACCGGACCAGTAGCCGGTCGACTGGAGCAGTCGACCAGACGTGCACAGATACATGCACGTAGCCAGCCCATTGAGTCGGTCGACCGAGCGGTCGACCGACTGAAAGCAACCCACTCTCGGGTTGCTCCGGTCGCCGGGCGGTCGACCAGCCAGAGAGCCGTTGCTCTCTGGTTCTGGGCGCGGTCGACCGGCGGTCGACCTGCAGTCGCTAACGGTTAAATTTAGACCGTTGGCCGGTCGACCGGATGGTCAAATCTGACAATTTTTGGCTGCAACGGCTAGTTATTTGAAGAAGCTATAAAATGGATTTTCTCTTAATAGTTTTTAACAAGTTTTTAGAGAGCAAAATTTCTGATCTTACTAGTGTTTTTCAGAGCAATAAAAAAGAAGTTTTTGGGCTTAAATCTTTAAATTCTATTTGGTGTTTTCTAGGGTTTTGGAAAATCAAAGAAAAGTGATTTTTGGGAAAAGTGTTTTGATTCAGCTTCTTCATCTTTATTTCTAGTTTTTCCCAAGGATTTTCTTTGAGTATTGATTTTCCATTCCTTTGTTTTTTTTCCACACTTGAGCTTCATTCTATCCTATCTATAGGATCTTTGTGTTTGTGAGAAAAAGAGATTGGTTTGTGATTTGATTGAGGCCAAACCTGCACACAAAATACGAGATTACAGAACTTAAGAAAGAATATGTGCAAGTGCTCAATTCTTCCGCTATAGCAAGTGGCTATGTGGGTCGTGATCCACAAGGAGGGTTTGCGATGGAAGCTTTACGGTTCTTTATTGAAATCTTATTGAAAACCAAACGATAGTTCGTCTCTGTTTTTAAAGTTAAGAAAAAGAAAAGAAAGTTAAAGGTTAGAGTTAAGAAGAAAGCGAGAGATGAAGAAGGTGGAAAATTCAGAAAACAAAGAAAGCGACTATGTACAATGAAGTGGAAAGAAGAATGAAAACGATTTGGAAGAAGTGGTTGGTGATCTAAACTAAGAAAGAAAAGAAAGAAAGAAAAGTGAAGAGATACTTACCTAGGTTGATTGATGACTTACTTGGAAACCTTTTTGCAAGTTCTACCTTTTTGCTTCGGAGGCGTTCCACGCATAGATCATAAACTCGAGCTCGGTCCCCGTGCACATTATATCGTCAAGCATAAGAAGAACGAAGTGATGCGGTTCTTGGAAGAGGAGAACGTCTTCATGAACTATCGCTGGCTCTCACGTAGCTTAGTTATACTTGCTTTGGAATTCACTTGTACACTCAACAAATACAACCAGGTAAAGTAGAAGAGGAAGAGGAAAGCAAAACAAAATGTAAAATAAAGCAGAATAGAAAACAAACAAAGCATTTACCTTTATTACTTGCTGAGACAATGAAAGAAAGGAGTAGGGTACATCGTCGGTGTCACTCTCAACATCAGCCCCTCTCTCTTACTTACATGAATCTTCTTCTACCCTAAGTTACATACAAATTACATAATAAGAAAAGAAAAACCTAAACTATAAAGAATTAAAACTAGGCTAAATCCTAATCTGCATTGGCCCCCCATTTCAGCGCAAGTACAGGCCTTTTATAGGCAAAACCCTAACCACCATGATCCCGGGGAGGTCGGGGGAGCAAACGCTCCCCCTAACTCCCCAACAAAGCCGCGAAAACGCGGCCCAAGCCGCGTTTCCGCAGCCAGGGTGTGGCCAGATGGCCACACCCTGTTGGTGGGTCTCTCCGGGGGTTTCTTCTGGCTTTATCCTTTGTTGGTTTTGTCGTTTGAGCTCCGGATTCTGATGAAATGACCTTGGATTCTTGGCTTTAACCGATCGATTCTGAGAGGATTCTTCTCAACCGGTTTCAACCTCATAATTTTGCCCTAATTTTGTGAGTGCGAATTAATTCTGATTTAATTCAGAATTCTGGTGGGCTTTTGGGCTCATTTCTCTTTATCTCCTTAAGGATTGGGCCTACAAATAAATTAAACAAATAATTAGGACAATGCAGGCTTTTATTCTAAAATAAGTATGGAAATGTGACATTAAATATGCAACATTAGCAACCAATCACACCCCCATACCTATCTTTTGCTCGTCCTCGAGCAAAATAACTAAATTATACTAAGGATTATTAGACCACTTTCGCAGGTCGCGCGATTGCACTGAGCATGTGCAACAAGCCGTTAAACCTCTAGGTTCCCCCTAGAGGACGAGTTTTGTCTCGTGAGGGTTTTCAGCGGATTGCACCCACAAAATCCATAAAGAATGGGAAATAAAGAGTTAGTATTTTCGAAAGCATTTTGAAAGAGAAAAATATTTGAAATATGATTGTAAGATCTAAGCAACCTATAAGTTATAGGAAAGCCGAATTTTTCATTCCTAAACTTAGTCTCTATTCAAAATTTGTTATCAATCAAAGTAAGGAGTCAAATTGTGCTTCTCATCTAGTCTATTACTTTACCCTAAGTTATATGCACCTTGTGACTGTGAAAATTTTGACTAAGGGTTCATTAACTCTAATTCTTATGCCTTATTTATTTTTATATATATACTTTTTTTTGGTATTATTCCTTAGTTTTATTAGGCTTTCTAATCTGACCATGTAACGAGCCTTTCATCGATGACTCCCAAACCAAACGGTCTTAGGGCACCAGGTGAGAAAACACCCCCAAGGACTTAAGGACTCGAGCAAATAAGGCCACAAAACTAAGGATTTTATTATATGAACCTCTTTTAGGCGTGAATACTTATGCTTTATTAGGCACAAATACCCAGCTTAATCAGAGGATTTTTCTTTTCAAACTTATCTAATCATCTTTCGCATAAATACTAAGGCTTGCTTAGGCCAAAGCACCTAGCTAATCAATAATTAGACTTATTCATTTTTGTTTATATATATATATTTTTTTTTATAAGGCATAAGAATCTTTATTTTTGAACCCTAAGTGTGTAAGTGTATGAAGTGTGCATATTTCATCAAGGTAAAGATCAAGACTAAATTACTTTGACAATTTATCTTCCTAACTCTATAAATCAAACAAATAATCTTATTTTGACCAAGTATAAGAAATCCTAATTTGGATTTTCCTATTCCTTAAAATTAACTTAATTTCTTACAAAAATAAGTCAAAATATTGTTTCTATTTTTCAAAAAGTTTTTTAAAAGTAAAGAAAAATGTTAATTTTTTTTATTTTAAAGAAAAAGAAAAGTTATGTTAGACCCTCCCCCACACCTATCTCATGCATTGTCCTCAATGTATGAATTAATGCATAGATGCATGAAAAAGAAGAAAGGGAAGAAAAATGGTTACCTTAAGGTGGTGGTTCCGGTGGTGGTCTGATTGGTTCACGAAACGCGGCCCAATCAACTTTTCTTGGGTCTCGGAGGAACCCACCAGAAATATCTTTAATATAACCCATTAAAAGATGTATCCATAAAGGATTTTTATTAAGTATGTGACCCCATCTAATTTCCAAATTTCATAACAAATTTTGGAGTCAAATTTGTCAACCACCTCGTCCCAGAATGGAGTATGAAATGATAGAACGGTTGACTTGGACTCAGGAAGGACAGGAACTAATACCGACTTAGAAAGTTGACTTAAGTCAAGTAAAGGTTCAGGAGTCGGAATAGGTTCAGGAAGTGGGTCCAAGTCAAGAAATTGAAACTCTAGTCCATATGTATTTTCGAACAATGGAATGTGACTTAATGTTGGTGAGTTAAGTTCAAAAATGATAGGTGGGGAATCAAAACTGACTCTAACATATTACTCAAGTCCGGTAACAAAACAGGAGTCAGTATTGATTCAGAAAGTTGAACTGGATCACATATTTGAGAATCTGGGTCACATATCTCATTGAGTTCAATATCAAAAAATTGAGAACTTGCCAATTTGTCAATAGGATCTTCAAAAGTGTATAATTGGTCAAGTTCAATATGATCCTCAAAGATGGGTGATTCAGTTTCATTATGAATTGGTACAGGATCCAGTGTTGACTCCGGGAAAAGATCGAAATCAGGTGAAGATACCGGAGTCATAATCGAATCAGGAAGTAGAATTGAATCACTAAGTTGGGGTTCAGGATCATAATCATTTTCAAGTTCTATTTCAGGAAAAGAAAAACTAGCCAAACTATCAATATCATTTGGAGTTTGGGTAAGTTCAAATGGTTGTGCTAAAATGGAATCTTGATTTCTAAAACTACATGACTCTTCGGCTCTAACAGAATAGTTAGTGACATCAGGACGGTGGGAACGTAGAGATTCGACCATCATATCTATGTCACGATTACGAGTGTTTTGAGCCTGAGTCATGGCTTCAAGCATCTTTTCATAGTTGATAGGTTCATTGTTTTGATGAAAGATGAAGAATTGTCTTGGAAGTGGTAGTGAAATTGTGAGTCCATCAGATTTGGGATTTGTGTTTGGACTCACGCATACTCATTTCCATAATTGATGGTTTCCTATTTTGGACGGGTGGAACTGAGTATGAATCTTGAACATAATGTGGACTGGGTGGAGAAGGAGGGCAAGGTGGTTGGAAATTATGCTCAGGGGAGCTGAATCCCCACTGACTCGGTGAAGAGTTGAAATCATTATGGAAATTATAGTTATTAGATGGGGGGTATGGGTCATTGATTCGGATAAGACCAATCCGGCACACTAGGTTGGTCAAAGTTATGATATGCGGGTTGTAATATCCGAAAATGAAGTCGGTGGTGTAATATGGATTATTATTGTAGTTGAAAAATATTATTATAGTCCATATCACACAATAGAATACAAACAAAGAAAACAAACAAATAAACAAACAAAAAAA